>OZ030017.1:50802918-50892918 GCA_964023405.1 Apodemus agrarius | reverse complement strand
CGGGACATCTGTAGCGCACTCCCTTTCCAAGGGTGAGCAGAATTTCCAGAACAATTTCCAGAAGAGGGATGAAAGGACTGTAAGAGCCAGAGGTCAGAGACAGTCAGCAGAAAACAATGCCTTCTGGATATACAAGACTGCTAGAATCATGAGCCCAAAACAGCTGTTGTTGTGTTCAAGACCTGAACAAGATCAGGCCCGTCAACATTTTCGCATGGAGAGGGAAAGTGTTCCTGGGGAGCTGTGGACACCAAAGGCTGGAGGAAGGAGGATCGGTTGGTTTTCTTTAAGGGTCAGTGATGTGATGGATGGCCCCACACCAAGGAGTGTATGGGTAGCACAGATTTGAGTTTATAGGTTATTAGGGCACAAGAGGACACAAAGTTGGGTAGAAAGTGAGGTGGGGGTATGTCTTAGTTTGGGTTACTGTTATTGCAATGAAACAGCTCAAAGAAACTTGAGGAGAAAAGTGTTTATTCAACTTCCATTTCTACATCACAGTTCATCATTGGTCAGGACAGGATCTCAAGCAGGACAGCGACCTGGAGGCAGGAGCTGATGCCGAAGCCTTGGAGGAAAGCTGCTTACTGGGCTTGTTAACATGGCTTGCTCAGATTGCTTTCTTGTAAAACTCAGAATCGCCAGTCTAGGGATGGCGCCACCACAATAGGCTAGGCCCTTCCTTATCAATCAGTAATTAAGAAAATGCCCCCCGGGCTTGTGGGCAGCCTGCTTTTATAGAGACTTTTCTTAACTGAGATTTCCTCCTCTCAGATGACTTTAGCTTGTGTTAAATTGACATAAAAGTAGTCAAGATAGGGTGGATCTAGGTGGACTTAGGGGTAAGAGTGGGTATGTGAATAGAGTCAAGTACACAGTATGAAGTTCTCAAATAATTAAATGTGAATTTAACTAAAGACATACATATTTAAATGTATGTATGTATGTATGTATGTATGTATGCATGCATACATACATACAGATCAATGGGTGAGTCTTCAGGACAGGGCATTGGCAATACCAGGACCCTGTAGCCACGTCTTCATTTTTTTTTTAAGGATTTATTTATTATATGTAAGTACACTGTAGCTGTCTTCAGACACTCCAGAAGAGGGCATCAGATCTTGTTGTGAGCCACTATGTAGTTGCTGGGATTTGAACTCAGGACCTTTGGAAGAGCAGTCGGTGCTCTTAACCACTGAGCCATCTCTCCAGCCCCACGTCTTCCTTTTGATACCACTGTTCTGTACACTGTTCAAGGTCCTAGCTTTAGCTGCACCCGTTCTCAGGAGATGAAAGGCTCAAACTCTCTGTAGGTTATTGCTCGGACCCAGGGCTGCTGCTTTTGGGAGCAATTTTTTATTCATCTTGATTTCAATTTCAGTGTTTTCAGAGGACAACCCTCAACTCTCGGTTTTAGGGTTTAATTTTTAGTTCTTACTATTATCTTTACCCTTCTGCCAGGTAAATTACATGTTGGCTTCAGCCTCGATTAAATAGCTTTAGCTTCAATTAAACTGCTTTGATATTTAAAAACCCCACCTTCTTTAAATGTCTAAAATCTTTAGTGTTTCTTGCTTTCCGTGTCCCGGGCCTAGTCCTGGACACCTGAAGGACAAATCTTCACTCTTGCTCGTTATAGCTACGCTGAAGATCTCAGGAAACACACTAATGCATTGCTCATCGAGCATTCTGGAATTATAATGAACATTTCGACTGCAATGAGGTGTGACTGAATTGCATAGTTTCTGCAAATTTACAGTACCTGCATTGGAAATTCAGTGCTGCCTATGCTAGGGATGAGGAGAGCGATTTCCACGCTGGTCTCTCTTCCATAAAAGGAAAGAAGTGCTGCATGAGGCACTTTAACAGCAGAGGAAGCTGCAAATTGATTTTTTGACAGGATTGCTGGAGAGAATGATTAGGAGTGGGTGGAACTGACTGAGCAAAATGAGAAATGAAAGAGAACAACCGAGGGTAAGCCCGGATCCTGGAGTAAGGATTGGCTGTAACTCAGAATAATAAAATCTATTCCTGAACCTGCCTGGCAGAAGGAAAGCCATACTTAGAAAAAAATTTCCGACAACTGAATTAACATTTTTTTTTAACGCCTGTTATGGAAACCGTTTTGTGAAAAAACAGGCACCAAATATGTGGTGTCTTCCTTAGGGTTTTACTGCTGTGAACAGACACCATGACCAAGGCAGCTCTTATAAGGATAACATTGAATAGGGGCTGCTTATAGGTTCAGAGATTCAGTCCATTATCATCAAGGCAGGAACATGGCAGCATCCAGGCAGACATGGTGCAGGAGGAGCTGAGAGTTTTACATCTTCATCTGAAGACTTCTAGCAGAATACTGACTTCCAGGCAGCTAGGATGAGAGTCCTCTAGCCCACAAGCACAGTGACACACCTACTCCAACACGGCCACACCTTCTCATAGTGCTACTCCCTGGGCTGAGCATATACAAACCATCCCAATGACCTAGGACTTAATATTGCTTTCTAGTTAGAGATTGAAAAATATACACAATAAACAGAAGGAAAAAGAAAGAACATGGGGGTGGGGGTTGTAGGGAACGGGGAGGGGGAATGGTTAGGAAAGCTTTGTCAGCAAAGACTGGGAAGACCCTTTGAGATGATCGCAGAGAGCTGAAATATAGTAAGTAAGCTAAGAGAGGGGCTAGACCTGGGCTTCCATGGTGACTCTGTAAAAACTGCCCACTGGTACCTTAGACAGATGGTTGTCTGAAACAATTTGCATGATGGATGTGAGCAACACTCACTCATATGAAGCTCAAAGCTCAGAACTGGCAAATAGTTCAAATTTTAGTCATAAAGCAGTTAAGACAAAGAATGAAGTGATTGATGCGGTCTTCTACCCACGGCTGGGGGAGAATTTGCTCATGCTTTTCATAAGGAAAAGGAAAGCTGTTTTCTTTCTAGCCTTTAAAAATTTTTTTTAATTTATTTTTTTATTGAATGTCGTCTTCATTTACACCAATGGTAAAACCTTTCCGGATATCCCCCCTCCGCTAAGACCCCCAACCCCTCCCATTCCTCCTTCTCCCTGACTCCACGTATATGTCTCTCTACCCAACACACTCCCTCCCTGCCCTTCGGTTTCCCTTTGTTCAAGCCTCTGTTGACCCTCTACCTGACCAAGGACCATTCCTCCCACTGATGCCCAACAAGGTCTTCCTCTGCCACATTTTTGGCTGGAACCATGTGTGCCCCTTGGTTGATGGTTCAGTCCCTGGGAGTCTTGGGGCATCTGGGTGGCTGAAATCATTGTTCTTCCCATGAGGCTGTAAACCCCTCCAACTCCTCCGCTGGGGACCCTGTGTCCAGTCCAATAGTTAGTTGGTTGTTAGCATCTGCCTCTGTATTTGTAAGCCTCTGGCAGGGCCCCTCCAGAAACAACCATGGCATGCTCCTTTTGGTATATACTTCTTGTTGTCCATAGTAGTGTTAGGGTTTGTTGACTGTTTATAGGATGAATTCCCCAGGTAGGACACTCTCTGGGTGGCCTTTACTTCAGTCTCTGTTCCACACATTGTCTCCCTTATTGCTCCTGTGGCTATTTTGTTCCCTTTCTTAGAGGAACTGAAGCACCCTCACACATCTCTCTCCCTGATTTTCAGCGTCCTTTTCATCTCACCTTCCATGTACTCAGCTGCATCCAAGCAGAATTCATTCACTTTTGAATGTTTTCCTTGTTAACATTAGTGACTTCCATGTCTCCCCCCGCCCCCCACCAATTTGATTATTGCAGTAGCTGGATATAAATCCTTCAATACTCTCTTGACCCACTTCTGCCTTATGCTCTTCTGCACTTTCCAATGGAAACCCGTCAAGGTCATCAGTGTTTTACATATTGCTTTCTGATGGCCTGGTTGTCCCTCCTATGTATTTTCCCCAGTTGCCATAATGAAAGAGTACGCCCGTTTTATTCAAAGCCGGCATGTAGCTTTCTTTCTTGAGAGAGAGAGAGAGAGAGAGAGAGAGAGAGAGAGAGAGAGAGAGAACTTAAACCACTTAGCATGGCTTGCCAGTTTCCTTGTCTTCTTTCTGGGATCCCACATCCCCGCGCCCCCCCTCCCCCCAGCCCCTCCCTCCTCCCCCCACCCTCCTCCCTCCCCCCTGCCCCCGCCCCTCTGTGAACTGCTTTAGCTCTCTAATTCTGTTGCCAATTTACCAACAGCAGCAGATTTGCTTCGACACAATCAGCCCAGTTCTGTTCTGGCTCCAGGGCTTTCCCATTCCTCTCTGTGGGGTGCTCCCTCCCTCCTCCAACCTGATGTATTTTCCTTGCAATCTATCACCTCCTTCAAGGCCCCCCACAGTCTCCCTTCCTGAGTGGCCTATCTTGACCAATAAAATGTACTGGCCTCCTGTCTTCAATTTTCTTGTCTCTCGCCCCACCACTGTGCAAACTCAAGAAGAGACTGGCTTTTGTTTTACATTTTAACCCTAGAATGGGGGTACTGAAGGTACCTGCCAAGTGGATTAATGCACCCATAAATATTTGTGGAATCTGTCTCTCAAGCTTTTCTGTTTAAGTGGAAGGGTTGCTTTGTGTTGGTAAACTGAGAACATGGCAGCACCTCAACGTCCTGGAGCTGTCTGTGGCACACACAGACAGGAGAGTGTTGAGTCTTTTTTGGCATCTCTCAGATCTCAGTGTGTAGATGACTGCATCCTTACGTGTCCGTGTGGCTGGCACTACCTATTGCCAAAGTGAAACTTCATTTGTGAAAAGACTGGTTCAGCTTTAAGACGTTCTGTGGACCGGGATGCTTTCAAGTGACACAGGATGACTCCTCATGGTCCCTCAACATCCTGGCGTCCTTTCTCGGCTCCGCCCAGTCACCTACTGCCAGTTTAAAATAACACTGCTTCCTTTCAGGGCAGGCCTGAGCTGATTCAGAGGTAATAAATGTGCCTGTTGGCCTCCTGCCAGCTCAGAGGCTCAGGATGACTCCATCTCCTACTGCCTGGGCCATGACCGAGGGCAATCTGGTTTCTGTGTGAAGCCCCGTGGAGCTTTGAGACGGCGGCGGCGAAAGCATCTCGACTGCACAGCATCCTTCCTAGTAACAGAACATAAGTACAAAATATAAAACCCGAGAGGCCTTTGTCCTAATGCCACACCTATACCTGAGATTTGTTTATAAAACTTGGTTGAAAAAGAGCAATAAGATCCCGCTTGGTCTGCAATTCTTCTTCCCCTTTTCCTTCTTACGGTCCAGACATCTGGAGTGAAACCAGAGGCCTATTTGCTCTTAAGTTCAATTTCATTTAAGGTAAGCCTTAGTTTCCACGCAATTCTTTAAAAATCTTTAAAACGTAGCATTTTGATGATGTGTTAATAATAAGAATTAAAGACTTAAAAAGACACTTTGGAAAACTTGGATTGTCTTCGTCAGTGCCTATGTGTCTGGGAGACCTGTTTGCCGGTGACCACATGCCACTGTCGACAGTGATTTCAAATACTGTCGTTAGCATGTTTGTCTAGTGCAATATAGGTTCCCACAGTCATGGGGGACTAATTACTGTTGAGCATCTCTGAGTGTGATAACTTAACTACCACGTTGCCTTTAAAAAAATAAATCTGTAAGAGATACTTAACTTCTAATAAAGTGCAGAGGAGGGTTAATGTTCCTTAATTCCTAAGTGGGGTCCCTGGCATCAGCCTTTCCCTGGCTAGTTTATCTGTCTAGCTCAGCCAGATAAGCCTTCCTCAAATACTGTTTTCTCATGAAGTGCCACAATTAAAATCATTTAGTTTTACGTTTAGACTAGAAGCCAGCTCATCTTCAAACACATGCAAATGCGCATGTGCATACTCATGTGGTACTCAGGTGAGCTCGTGAGTATGTACACACACACACACACACACACACACACACACATTTGGAGCC
The DNA here is from genome assembly GCA_964023405.1 of Apodemus agrarius. Lineage (NCBI taxonomy): Eukaryota > Metazoa > Chordata > Mammalia > Rodentia > Muridae > Apodemus > Apodemus agrarius. The sequence goes on along the minus strand of OZ030017.1, from coordinate 50,886,992 downwards.
CACCTTTTGAGCGGCAGAGGATTAGGCTAGGAGGAAACAACAGAAATGAAGAACTTATTCCTTAAAAGAACTAAGTTTTAGGGCGGGGTAAGAACTCAATTGGAAAGCTTCACACATTCTGGGATCTTATTATCTGTTCTTAATTTATGTTTCAGATTTTATCCTCAATTGAATCTTAAGTTCTCCATTGAAGTCCAAAACGTTCGCTTATTCCCTTCCAGTACACTTAGTGCACATATGTGTATCTTACTTGTTTTCCCTTTCCTTTCTTTCCTTCCTTAAGGCTTAAAAATAAATCCTACTTTGTTGTCTCATTCCTAGTCTGCAAGGTGCTATCCTTCATTCTGGGGTTAGCATTCTGCTATAAAAAAATAAAATAAAAATTCCTTAGGACCATTTATTCACAGATGACTCACATTTTTAGAAATTCTCCTCATTCGAGTACTATTGTGAGGTTTATGTGCGCATGTGCGGGCCATAGCCCATGTGCTGGTCAGCTCTAATTGGTTTGGTGATCACTATGTCAGGCTTCACTGTAACATCATTTATGGGGATATCAGGTTCCCAGCAACAATCTGATTCCTTATTGCCCATGGCCTTTGCTCCTCACTAACCATACTGTAGACTCAGCTCTTTCTGGAACAGTCTCCAGCAGCCGGCCTGTTCAACAAGCTTCCCTTCCCTCTACCCTTCTGAATTTTCTACAAGTTCATAAAAATCATGTGTGCACAAAGTCACTAATTTGGTTGGGGATATAGCTCAGGAGTTAACCACTTGCTTAGTCTATGTGGAGACTTGGGTTTGACTCCCAGGGCTTGTAGCTACAGTAATAAATTAGAAAAATCGCAAAATTATTAGAGACCACACACTCTAGGCTACCTTGTTTCCCGATACAGTAATTTGCAGCATCACATGACACATAGCCCGTCAACCATTGCTTGTAGAGGTTTAAGCTAAGTATTTACCATGATACTGAATTTCGAGGAAAAATACTCAGGTTGGCCAAACCCCTTCTCAAGCCCTGTTAAATTTCCACACATCTGTCTATAGCTTTGTTGAGGCATGAATCAGGATCAGAGTGATAGTTGCTTTGCTTGGTGCTCTTTCTGTTTCCTGGACTTGTTTATTTTCCAAGATTGATATAGGATCTGGGCAGCCTTTGGGGATAGATTCTGCAGCACATCGGTCTTAGAGCTTCTGCAGTACATCGGTCTTATACATGTTTCATTCTGAGCATTCATTTTCTTGTAACATAGCCAAACTGAATAGTTGCTTGTAGTAGCTACTTAACACTAAAGCCTGGATAAATCTTGTAGGTAGTGAAAAATCATAAGGCTATTTCTTACAAAAGATTAAGTTCATACCCAACATCAATGTATGAGGTAAATATTCTGAAGCTTTACAAGCGTGTTTGATTGGCTTCCTTCCAGGTTGCATGCAGGCATAAATTTTTGCCACCTGCTTTTAATAAGGGGTCAACTCTCCTCTAGCCCACAGCCCAGGAGAGGTAGTAGAAGAGAAAAGTTATTAGGATATGGGGGATGTGGACCTGTTCAGCAATAGTTCTTTGGGGGCAGCTTGGCCTTCTCTGGCAATAGTTCAGCCCTGTAGTGAACACCAAATATGACTCAGCACTGGCAGACCAGTCTTCTCTGCAGTCAGACACCAGGCATGAACCAACAACGGTAGTTCAGTTCTGAAGAGGGTACCAGGCTCACCAACCTGCCTGAGGTGAGGACATGGAAGCAGCAAGCTGCCACATAAGCAGTTCTTTGGTGAGTTTCTCTCAATGACAGAGCAAACCAAAATCAATGCTCAATGCTCCTTTCCCACTTCCACCATCTGTGGGGTCATATTTATATCCCTTCATCAGGGGTCCTTGCATGTGTTTGCTATAGCAAAACATCTTTTCGCCTGTGTCTGATGCAGCAAAACATTCTTTCACCTGTCTGCTTTCACATCCTCTCACCTGTGTGCCCCAGCAAAACATCATTTGACATAACTAACCTTCCAAAGAAACTAGAAGTTTCCACTTCAGTTGCAGGTTATTTTCTCAATAGTCGAAAGTCAGCCTGGTGTTACTTCTCTCCAGGGCATCCTTCTGAACCTCTGCCCAAGTTGAAATGTTCTGTTTTGTTTACTTCAGTCCTCTGCCCTAAAAGCAATCCAGGCAGGTCATCCAAAGTCCTGCACAACCAAGCTCTTTAGTGGTTCCCAAATGCCCAGGGAGAGAGCTGGGCACTGTTAAAGGAACATCAACTAAAGAGTCAACATTTCTATTTTTCTATCTGGGCTCTGAAACTTTTTCCTTGATGGCTTGGGACGTCACTCACAGACTTGGTTTCCTTTTCTGTGTTAACGCTGGACACCGAACACAGAAAAACACACATCATGTGCTCAGTCTCCTGAGAGAAAGCTACAAACATCAGCTTGGCTGCAGCTTGGATAGCAATCACTAGAGGCTGGGAGGGTGGAAGACGTATAAAAGGAGGCTGGATACCAAGTACTGAAGCCGGGAGTGAGTGGAGTTTATATCAGCCTGTTCCGTATCCTATGAATATCTAGAAAGGAGGATCCTAAAGGCTCCAGACAGAAGGAGTAAGAGGGAAATGTTAACCGCCTGATCAGTGTAAGATGGATGCATGTATTGAAATGTCGCACTGTGCCCCATTAATGTGGCCAGTTACCCAGTGGGTATTCAGTTTCAGGTAAATAGGAGAGGAAGATCTGGAGTTCTATTGCATGGGAGGATGTCTATAGATAGTCATAATGAAATATAAAAATACACAGTCAATATATTTTATTAAAAATAAGAAGGGAACAAAATAAGTTCACATATCAAATTTAAAGGTTTGGGGGACTTTAGAAAAGATGGTGCATGTGGAAATTAAGCCCTATAAGATGTAGACATTTTTTTTTAAAACTGATTTTTTTTTTTTAGCTTAACATACAAAGTATTGGGTTTCACCATGGCATCTTCATAAAAGTGAGTCATTATGCTTTGTTTTCAATTGTTCCCCGGTGCCCTCCACCATCCCATCTCCCATCCATTGTTGCCTTTAGTCCTCAAATTAGACTCAGCTTCTGCTTTCTTAGTTCCATCACCCTCTAAAGTCTCCCCTTCCGACCCTCCAGCTCCCTTCTCACAAGCCCTTTGCTAGGCTCATGACCTGCCCGCCCCCACATATACATTTGTAATTTTAAAGTTAGGTTACACGTGAGAGAAAACATAGGCTGTCTTTCTAAATCTAGCTTACTATGCTTAACAGACTGATTTTTTTTTAATGCTACCCATCTTCCTGAAAGCGTCATGACTTTATTTTTATTGACCGCTAGGCAAATTTCTATTCTGTCCATTTATTTACTGACATGTTGATGAATATGAATGCTGGTTCTGTATCCTGGCTACTGTGAATTGTGTAGCATGAAATGTATGTCCTATTAAACACTCGTTTCTTCATTGTGTGTGCACACACGCGCATCGTGTATATGTTTGAACATGTACTCTCTTGTGCCCCCAGGTGTGCTACAACACACATGTGGATGCTAGAAGACAGCTCGTGGGAGTCACTTTTCTCTTTCTACCATGTGGGCTTTGGGATTGCACTCAGGCTTGACACGAGGTGACTTTACCCAATGAGCCATCCCATTGGCCCAACATGTAGATCTTATGGCACATAGAATGTGAAGCACTGAACTTTTTTTTTTCTCTTGCTGCTTTACTTGCTCCTAGTTCAAGGCCAGATTCAAGTGTGATTTCTTTCGTAAAGACTTGCTTTTCATCGTCAGATTTAAGTTCTTTCCTCATTATGCCTATAGAAGTTTCGTATCCTTGACATTTCAATTTCTCCTCTGTGTTGTGCTCCTGATAGTACTGTTCCTACCTGCTTAGCCATCTTGATAGGTAGGTCCTGCATAGTGTGTGCATTTATATCACCACAATAATCAGAGTTACACTTGGTTATTATTCCCACTCTTATAGGTGACTCAAGCAAGATAGAGGAACCATTTGCTGAGCTCATGTTCTGTTTTAAGTGGCAGGAAGATCCTCATCTCATCGGCCTGGCTTCCATTCTCAGGTTCTCAGTACAGCCCAGGCTTCTCCGCTCTGTCTCCATGACTCTTGATACGTACTTGTTAGATGAATTAGCAGGAATCTTTATCTTCCTCAGCCTCCTTTCCTACCCTTAGTTCCCTACTTCAGAACTGCATCTGTCTTCCATTGGGGTTTGCAAAGTATGTTGTCATCTAGAAGACAGGGCTTACAAGTGCCCATGTTGACCATCTTTTGCCATTAAGAATGCTATGGTAACTTTGTGGGTTTTTTTCCTTCTTCTCTAAGGCTTTTATAATCCTCACAACCCCAGTTAGATGGATCTTGCTAATAAGAATAAATCCATAGTGTCAACTCCTCAGTGTTTACTCTAACTTCTGAGATGTGACCTTCAGCATTACATATTATGATGCAAGCCACCCTGAAATCCTCTGCTGCTGAAGCAATGCTTAGTGTAGACTTGGCATGGGACCTGGGGCTTCTGCCTCTGCTCTGCTTGCCTGTTTACCTTGGACAGGCTCTTGTGAGTTGGATCTCTTCCTAATTACCCTTGCTTCTGGCCTTCTACCAGTCTCTTGCCATCAGGTAGCCAGATGCAGGATTCGGTCCAGCTTGGTTTTGGAGCATATATCACCCTATCCTTTGACAAATTAACATCTAGTTTTAAAATATATCCCTAATAAATATAATGACTTCTGCAGTGGTTTTCTGACTTATTCATAATAATGCCTAAAATTGGCATTTATTGTTTATACCATGACAGTCATAGGGCTAATGCTCTTAAAGAGATTGCTTTTTTTTTTAAATCTTTGAGTGATAAAAATATTTGTATTTGACAAATGAGAACAGGAAGCTTGTAAATATTAGATGAGGAGACAGGGCTTGATTCTATATCTGCCTGGTACCAAAACTCCTGATCTTGATCAGAGTATAGTCACTGCTGTCTTTTCTTACCTGGAAGCTAATCATGAATTGTCAGCTGCACCTGTGTCATCAAAATTAAATTATCTTGGGCTTGGAGAAATGGTTTGGTGGTTAGGAGTGCTTGCTGTTCTTGCAGAAGACCTGGGTTCAGTTCCCAGAACCCACAAGGCAGCTTGCAATCACCTACAACTCCTGTTCCAGGGGAAATCCAGAGCTCTCCTCTGAACTCTGCAGGAACCAAGCGTGTACATAGAGCACATGCCCACACACAGGCAAAGCACTTCTACATACAAAAATAAATATATACTAAAAAATAATTTATAATTTAATCATACTTAAGTTTATAATTTGTGGTGCTGAGGCCGAAACTCTTGGATTCTTGCCTGTTTGATAAACTCTCCACCACTAAATTACATATATTCACTATTCATATATCCATGTTCAATGATAGAGGCAAATCCATAGAATTGTTGGATAGGTGGTCTTTTGTTTTTCTTATTTTAACAAAAGTTGGGAAACTGACTAATACATTTTTAGAAACTTGCAGTTAAATATTTTTTATCTGTGGACTTTAGTATGTGCAAGGCATCAATATTAATAATGAATTTTATTGTCATGATAATAACGTGACTAGAGAACAAAGTAGTAGCTATTGTCTAAAGTGCTTTTCGTGTATTACATGGATTGCCTCAATAGTCCAGTGAAGCAGTAATGCAGGCTTTCCCCTTTCCTAGTTCCCCCCTCACCATATGTCCCATAAGTCCTGTCCCTCCCCACTTCCCAATCCTCCCCCCATTTCTCTGACAAAAATTGAAATACAAGTAGCATTTTTGGTAAGTAAAGGGACTTAAGGTAGGGGTAACTTCAAAGAGAATGGAAAGAGAATCTGGACCCAAAAGAAAGGTGTGTCTAGGCACTACCACGCCATACTGGGAATTTAATCCCACTTTGGTATCTGAGACTGTTACTACTGATTAAAAGGTAGGGAGTCAGACTATACCTCAGCTTCCACTCATCATGGATTGAAGTCGCTCCTGAAGACATCATTTAGGTTAAAAGTTTGTTCTATGATAGCCATTGAGAGTCCCTGGCAGACCTGTGCAGGGTCTGACAGTTGGGAAGCAAGCCTGAGTGTCCTGGAGGGCTAGGACTATGGGCCTTCTAACAACCTCTGGGGCAGAGGTGTTCTCATGTCAGGCCAGAGGCCTGAAGAAGGTTTTGTTAAAGGTGCATTTTGAGTAAGTTATCGATGGTAATCCCTTTCCTTTAAGTGTGGTAGAATTGTGAACTTTTTTCCAGGGAGAGAGAACAGCATGTGCAAGACAGAGAGGCATGAGAGAATCGGGAATATTAGAGACGCTTAAAGTTATTGGACACTTCTTAAACCTCAGGGGTAGCATAAGGACATGGAGCAGTTACCTAGGTTTGGGTAACTAAAGAGTAGCCTTGTGTTTTGTGCCGTGCTGAGTCTTTTGTATGGGAGATGGAGAACCTTTCAAGATTTTTTTTTTAACAAGAAAAGGAGATGCTCATATTCATAGTTTTAAGGTCATTTTGGCTAGCGTAGTAGAAATTGATTAAAGGGGTTGAAGGCAGGGAGACTTGGAAAAGGAGTCTAGCAAGATAGAAGTTTGGGTTTTAAAGAGATAGCACTTTGTGGCTAGTTTACAAAGGAGGTTAAGTGGACCTGGGCGTGGTCAGAGAGGAGTCAGGGTATCTCTAGGACTTTACAATAGGTGATGGGAGGTTGAAACCACAAAAAGTTGTAAAAGACAGGGATGAGGGGAGGAAGGATATCTGAGTGTGGACAGCAGATGCATGCAAGAAGAGCAGCTGCATGTGCAAACGCACGGGAGAAGACGGGTGGGAAGGAGTTAAGTACAAGGCGCCTTTGAATCACCAGAAGGAACATTTTATAAGCAAAAGGACACAGGGTCTTAGGTTTCAAAGAGTCACTAAATGGTCTTCTATGGTTTCTCTTCCCTATTAGAAGATGTAATTCAACATTCCTAGAATATGTGGCTCTGGTTGGTTTCTGAAAATAAAAGACAGAGACAGAACCAAAGAAAACACATTTAAATTTTTTTAAAAAACAAATTCCAGTTTCTAATAGCTGATGCTTTAGCTGAAGTAACTTGGCATCATCTTAAATCAACTTCCCCGGCATTTTGCTTGGAATGATGAACTTCCTGTATAGCTGGGATTAAAGACACTGCCCTGTGAAAAAGACATTTCTTTTTTTTTTTTTTTTTTACATTTTTTAAAATTTTCTATATTCTTTGCTTACATTCCAAAGGCTTTCCCCTTTCCCAGTTCCCCCCTCACCATATGTCCTATAAGTTCTGTCTCTCCCCACTTCCCAATCCACCCCTGCCCCCACCCCCCCATTTCTCTGTTCTGGTACTCTCCTACAAAACTGGATCCAGTCTGAAAAAGACATTTCTTAAGGGAACTCACTTCCCCTGCCTCATTTGATTATATTTCGGTCATATTTTCATTTGAACACAAATCTGATGTTTTCTGTAACTGCCCAAATAAAGTCTTTAAATGAAATATTCACTGGGGACAGCTGGGGTACCAACTGGGCCACCAGTCAGGCTGAGTTGATGTCTGCGGCCCATGCTACCATCGAGGGCTATGGGGAAGTCTGGAGTCTGTGCTGCAGCCTGAAGTCATGTTGATGTCCGTGGGCCATGCTGCTGCTGGAGGTAGGGATGCAGTTGGGAGTGGGGGGTGGGGGATAGGGCGGAGCATACTGATCTGAATAGCCTGCACTGCCACCAGAGGTTATGTTGATGTCCTGGCTGTCTTTGAATCCTTTGTCTGGGTCTGGGGTCCTACTGCAGCCTAGACTGTATTCATGTTCTGTGAAATCTCCAGAAACCATGTGGAGGCCCGTGCCTCCTGGTCCTGCTGACTGTGAAGAGCGAGGAGGCTACTTTTGCTATAATATCAATGAGTAGAGATGCACAGTGGAGAGGGAAGGACATGGAAGGTTTCTCCAACAACCCAACTTCCCCTCCTCCAAACCCCCTGACAGCCTAGGCAGGAAACTACTAAAGAGAACACTTAAAATGTGTGATGCCTAGGATGCTGAAGAGTAGCTAGCTCTCCACGATTGGTGGCTTGGGGAGGTCTTAGTTCTATTTAAGGGGTGGGCCCCTGAGAGTTTGAGCATGCTCCCTTGAATGAGTAGACAATACAAATTGGTCTTTTTTTCCCCTTATTTGTATTTTTATGTTATGGGGGCACAAGGATGGGGGGCAGACATGGAAGGACTGGGACGTGAGTGTGATGGGGTAAATGATGTGAAAGTCCCAGAGAATCTATAACAATATTATGATAATGACAACAAAAAAGCAACAAACCAAAACCAAAACAACAACATCAACAACAACAAACCATAAGACATACAACCAATACAGGTAGCTCTGCATGCCTTTCTGTTTTCTGTGTGTTACTTTCTTTTTTCTAGCTATGAATGCAGCCCACCCCTTTGACCGAGTTGTGCCTCATGAGCCACACCACTATGTGGTTCTAGAATAGTAAAAGGCAATTAAAAAGTGGAAATTGTGGACGGAGAGAAAACTCCACAGTTAGAAGGGCTTATTGCCCTTGCCGAGGATCTGGAGTTGGTTCCTAGCACTCCCAGCAGGCGTCCCTCAGTCACCTGTAATCCTGTTCCAGGGCATCTGACACCCTCTTCTGACTTCCACATAACTCATGTAGACACACAGACAGACAGACAGATCTTTTAAAAGAAGTGTAAAGCTGGAGGATGCAGGTTTATCTCAGTGGTAGAGTACTTGGCTAGTCACTGCAGGGCCCCAGTTCTGCCCTAGCACTGGAAAAAGCAATTTAAAAAAAAAGAACAAAAACTAAAACCAACCAACCAACCAACCAACCAAGCAATTAACCAACCAACCAAACCAACCAACCAACCAACCAACCAACCAACCAACCAACCAACCAACCAAAACATTCATCGAAATGTCCAGTCGAAGAAGGAATAAGATAATTTGAGAGCTATTCATTCATCAGTACACTCAAGGAATAAATAGGATAATCTGATTAAGCCCTAACTCCAAGATAAGTAATGCAGTTAGTGTAGTTCCTGGATGCATGGATAACAAAACACCTTCTCAGTTTTAAGAGAATGCTGTTCTTTCAGGGAATACACACAGAAATAGCTGTGGACTGTGATGCCCTGTGCTCACAGACTCAGGCACAACATGTTATTAGAGCATAGAAGATGCCAGAAATGGGGAAGCCAAAAAGTGAGGGGAAAAATAGGAGTTTTGATTCTTCCACGTCTGTAGCCTGGTATTGCTGGACCCCCTCCTCCTTCTCTTCTTTTTCTCCATTTCATGTAGCAATTGAGAACAAAGTTTGTACTCTAGATATTTCATGAGCCCAGTATCATGAAAACATATCACTGTGTAAACATCGGCCTCTCACTGCATGGCCTGTTCTGCCATCCCTTTTCTGGGAACTGCCAAGTGATCTCACTGTTCATAAAGTTACAGAAGTTGACCCTGGGGAATAATTCTTCAGCGCATATCTCCAACTCCTACCCAGAGAGGGCCACATGATCCAAACTCAGAGTGTCTTTCCTAGAGCCCTAGAACTGAGTCCCAGAGAATGGGGTTGGTTGTTTTTAGGAGAGACACCCACGTCTACTAGGAGCTGCCCCAGTCTTGCTTTGCTGTAATAGCTTTTAGATAGAGGAAAGAGGGCCATAGACGAAGAGAAGAATTGGTAATTACATGCAGCAGCAACAAAAAGGGGACTGGAAATCCCAGGGACTTTGTGGTTGCCATAGAGTCTGCCAGAGGTCTTGTAGCATTCACACCTTTGAGCCCAAAGATTTTTTTCACAGGCTTTTCACACAGTTCCCATTAGTCAGAACCTTGTCCCTACAGTTCAGACCCAACCTCAAACTGTAGCGAATGTCCGCTGTTTGCCTCCTTGGGATTTGTCCTTGAGTTCCATCTGCCCAGCATTTAGTTCTTGTTTCTATGCACTTCAAGAATCTACAATTTCTGAAGGTGAGGACAGTGGAGCTGACTTCATCCCCAGGTCTAAGTCAGCCTGCTTGTGGCTGATCAGCGAAGTCTTCAAATTGGTAGAAGGTAGGCTCTGGGGAGCTACCTCCCCAACCCTGAGTTCCCGTAAGTGGATGAGAGGAGGAGGTGCTGAGAGATTCTGAGAAACCTCATCTACAGCTGGGAGACAATAGCTGGGAGAGGGCCCCTTCTCTTCAGATAGTGTGGCCTGGGACATGAGGTCTGAAGCTGTTCCCACAGGGAAGGACCCAGAGAACAAGGCTGGTTCAGGGGAAGAGAGTTGAGGAGGCAGAGACTGTGACAGGGCAGCTAGGTGGATCCAATCAGGACTGAAGGCCACGCTAGTTCTGTACATGCTTTCCCTCTTGCCATGTTTTTATTTTGTTTGAGCCCCTGATTCAGATTTGCTTTTATTATTCAGTCAAAGCATTGTAACCAACAGAATTCACAGTACATTCCTATTGGCTGATATTGTGAATACTGAAAATCCTTCTGGTTTGTACCTGCAGTCACTTTTGGGCTATTTGCTGAGAGGTGCGTTGTTCTTACGTGTCCTGAGACTTGGTTTGGACAGGTCCCAAGTAACAAGTGGAGAACGGACTGTGAGACAGAGAGAAGGATGTGCTGTTTTGATTAGCGAACTCTTAATGCAGCATTGGTGTCCTTAGGAAATTGAATAATCTCAGAATTCTTTGGTGTTGTTTTTTAAAGAAAATATTTGTAGCTAGTATATTTTAGAGTCTCTATTAAATATTAATCATCTTGTCACATCTCCTGAAGCAGGCTACCATTTACTGCACATATAATTATATCTCAGTGCTTTTTTTCCTAGTTTATTATTAACTAACTAACTAATTAATTTACTTTATATTCCAGCTGGTTTCTCTTCCCTCCTCTTTCTAGTTCTCCCCACCCGAGCTTCTCCTCCGTTTCTCTTCAGAAAAGGGCCTGCCTTGATGGATATCAATCAGTCCTGACATCAAGTTGCAGTAAGACTAGGCACTGTCTCTCCTGTTGAGGCTAGATGAGGCAACCCAGTAGGAGGAAAGGGTCCCAAAGGCAGGCAACAGAGTCAGAGACAGCTCCTGCCCCCACTGTTAGGAGTCCCACTTGAAGACCAAGATACACAACTGTAACATACTTGCAGAGGGCCCAGGTCAGCCCTGTGCAGGTTCCCTGGTTGGCAGTTGAGTTTCTGTGAGCGCCTACGAGCCAAGGTTAGTAGATTCTGTAGGTTTTCTTGTGGTGTCTTGACCCCTTTGGCTCTTATAATTCTTCCTCCTCCTCTTCTGCAGGATTTCCCCCAAGCTCCGCCTAATGTTTGGCTGTGGCTCTCTGCACCTGTTTCCATCTGTTGCTGGGTGAAGCCTCTCTGATGACGATCATGCTCGGCTCCCGTCTGCAAGTGTAGCAGAGTATCATGAGCAGTGTCTGCGCCCGGCTCGCTCTCAAGCCTTGGGTCTCAAACTGGACTAGACATTGGTTGTCCCTTCCCCCAATTTCTACTTCATCTTTACACCTGCACATCTTCTAGGCAGGACTCAGTTTTAGCTTAGCTATTTATAATAAAAAAGGAGAATCAATGTGTCTGTTGACTTGAGACCACTGTTACCATTGCTACGTGAGTTTTCCCGTCTGGCAGATTGCAGCTGAGACTCAAGAAGGAATTTTTTCATCAGCCCAAGCATGTACAAGTCTCTGCTGAAGGACACGCCATCTCCAAGTTTGATACAAATAGAAAGACTGTCTAAGCACTTGGTGTGAACCAGGCACAGCTCCACAATGTGGAAACACGGTAGTAACAACTTTTGCTTAACTGCTAACTCCTTGAGAGTAGGGTGTGGCTCTGTGTTTTCAGTGTGCTTCCTAGATGACTTTTAGTTCAAACAAACCATTGGTGAACCTAATAGAAACAGAACCTAATAGAACAAATAGAAAGTTCACATACTCTTCCCTCTTCTTTTTTTCTAGCCCCTTTCTTTCCTTTTTCATCTGACATATCCAGAGCATGTTTTTATTGGAAACATGGACCTATCTTCAAATCTCTAATGAAAGAAACCAATGAACAAGCTTTAACTTATTCAATCAAGTCTTTACTTGCACTTAAATTGCCAGTTAGTGGACAAGATAGGAAACCTAAATTACCTCTTTCTATTTCATGTTTGCGAGATCTGGCCTTTTATGAAGAAGCTATTTGAACATTTAAACTTCATGGTCACAGTGTTAACTGTTTTATCTTTACTTGGAAGATGAGCAAGTTTGAACAATGACAGTTTATGCATCTTCCAGACTGTTTGTTCTTTGTCTGAGAAAGGTTCTGGAATATTGGAACCTTTGCTACTTGATAAGATGTGTTCTCGGAATTACTGGTAAACTGGGGAGGTCTGTGAAACTCATATAGTGACATTTAGACATCAGGCTCTGGACAATAACTTCTTGCCCTGCTGTGGTCTGAAAGGGTTGTGACTAAAATGTCAAGTTTAGAAAGGAATCCCAATACACAATGTTCTTTCTTACAATACATAAAGTGGGAGGTGGACGCAGCTGTCTGGGGCATGGAAACAGGGCTACCACACAGACAGAGTTGGTGACTTGCCTTTGATTACGCAACTGGGAAGCAGGAGAGCAGGGATTCAATTGTTCCAGTCCTCCTGACCCCATAGTCTACGTTTAACCACAAACATCCTAGTTGCAAAGACTGTCTAAGCACTTGGTGTGAACCAGGCACAGCTCCACAATGTGGAAACACGGTAGTAACAACTTTTGCTTAACTGCTAGCTCCTTGAGAGTAGGGTCTGGCTCTGTGCTTTCAGTGTGCTTCCTAGATGACTTTTAGTTCAAACAAACCATTGGTCAACCTAAAAGTTAGCATGGATTTTGATGGAAGTAAGGCCAGAGTGAGGGGCTGGGTATTAGGGTGGGAACCTCACAGAGTAGAGAGAAATGGAGATTTCTTTAAGAAGAACTGCCCTGTACTGACATGACTCTCTCTGGTCCTCTTCACAGAGGTCCAGTTCCACAGGCTATGATGGAAGTTGGATGCCTTTTCCTTTTTTTTTTCCAGAATAAATCTCTTGCTTTGAAAGTGGACTCAGCTGTGGAAGCAGTGTGTGTGACTTCTAGATTGTGTTCCCTTAGAGTCATAGCAAGGCCCTTCTTTTCTGATCTTGTCTTTTTGAGAGGATGGGAACTGAATGGTCAGAGCTCTATGAACCGCTTACCAAATATCACAGTGAGCTTTGAATGTGGCTTCTCCCTTGGTGCGTTTTCCTCTCTGATCATGAAGGAATAGATATCACACTGATGCTATACATGGCTTCCCTCTCGCCTCTCAGTTTTATTTTTCTGCTTAAGCCTTTGGTCAGATTTGCTCTTATTACTCAGGCTCAGCATCACACCCTGCAGTATACATTCCTAGTGTTCGCATCTCAGGACTAGAGCATCCTGGTTTAAAACTGCGGGTGCTTCAAGGTGCATTGTCCTTGTATCTTTTGAGAGTCTATTCTGACAGGCCAGCCACAGTAACAAGTGAGGAACGGGATGGGAGGGATGGGAGCAGGGAACGAGCCGTGCCTCCTAAAACTTTGTATCTTTGAATGTGTGAATGAAAAGACTTCTGTTGAAGTCTTGGTTTTCATTATTTATTTTGTTTGGGACTCATTTAATCTGACCCTGAGGTAAGGGCTATGGCTATCTTAATTGGAAATTGAAGAAAAGGAGGTCATAAAACCCAAATAACCGTGTCAGGGTCAGACAGCTATTGAGAGTAGAGCTGAGGTTGTCACACCCTTCTTAGGTTCTCTGCTACATTCATACATAAAAGACTCAAACAGAAGACCCCCCCCTGCTGGTTTTGTATCTGTAGGCAAATCACCTTTTCTTTTGTATGTGAGTGTTTTATGTGTGTGTGTGTGTGTGTGTAAATGATCATGTGTGTGTAAATATTCAATGTGTGTGTGTGTAAATGATCATGTATGTGTAAATATTCAATGTGTGTGTGTGTGTGTGTGTGTGTGTGTGTGTGTGTAAATGATCATGCATGTGTAAATATTCAACATGTGTGTGTATCTGTGTCTAGAGGCCAGAGGTTGTTGTTGGGCATCTTTCTCAATTGCTCTGCATCTTAATTTTTGAGAGACTGTCTTTAAGTGAACCTGGAGCTCATTGATTTTTGTTAGACTAGCTGGCCAACAAGCCCCAGGGACCTTCCTGCTCTCCTTTCTCCACCCCATTGCTGAGATTACATGCATGTACTGTCATGCCCGACTTTACAGAACTTTGAAATCCAATTCAGGTCCTTATGTTTGTACAACAAGCATTTTATCTACCTAGCCATCTTCCCAAGCCCCCTAGGGCACTTTTCTAATAGAATAAATGATAGGTATACCTTGTTAGCGATCTATGAAATAGAGGCAGATAGTTCTATACATAGTCCTGATCACAATCAGAAAACCAATAGAGAACACAGGATGTTTTATTTAGCGTGAGTTTTATATCAGGTCACTAAAAATCCTAATCAGATCTCGCTTGAAACATTAGGAATTTATTAGTTCACATGAAAGATGAGTCGGAGCTGGGGTGGTCTTACAGGGTGGTTGACTCTGCAGTCAAGCGAGCCCACTTCTTTCCTTCTGCGGTGTGGCATGTAGCTTGAGCACCAACTGGTGCTAAGCACAAAGTATCAAACAGCCAATAAACATGAGTTCTTCTCGGTACAATACACAGGCACAAACACAACCTTGGTGCTTGCCTGAGGCTTTGAGGGCTCTGTGAATTCCATAATTGGGCCATGATGAATGAGGGGAGACTTAGCCTGTTGTATAAAACAGTATGGACGCCACTGTGTCACTTCCCACCCCAGTGGTGGCGAGTTTGTCTCTGTTCCACATGGAGGGAGAAAAAGAGTTTCTGACTCCTATTAGGATCTCGCAGAGATGGGTTCTCATCTTCCTTTTAAAATTGCGGTGGGATTTTTTTTTCCTGAGAAACTTCTTCTCAACCTTTCCCTGTCACATAGCAACTGTAGGTGTTGTCTTTGGGGAACACTGATAAATCAATGACAACTGAAGCCCTGTGAGTGGGTGAGGTGGCAAGCTAGTGATCTTCAAATAAGGATATGACAGATACCCAGGCATCTGTGCTGGGTCTCTCCCTCCACCAAGTTGAACCTGCTGCACCTCTGGTGCCTATATCCAGGTTACTTGGTTCACAGCCATACGTGACAACAGAGAGGGAGGGTATGGTTAGGGAGAGTGGTAAACTAAGTTAAGAAGGGGCCCTTAGGAAGAACTCCAAGGGTGACATATTTTCATAGACTGAAGTCCAGAACTCTTCAGGTGTGCCTGCTAGGATAGGTTACAGCAGACAGGGCTATTGCTTCCCTCATCCTAAATACTCGATTTTTGTTTACGTGGGTGAACACTGCACTAGATTATATGGGCAGCAATAAACTATCAGTATCAACGTGAACTTCAAGGTCTTTTGCATATGGGTTACTTCTCAGATGCATCCCTAGTGGGCAAAGAGGTCAGAAGAAGCGAGGAAAGGAGTATAAGCAGGCAAAGTCAGAATGTCTTCGGAAGACTGGAGTGTGGTTTGTTCCCATCCTGCTCAGTTTTTGGGTAGCACCCTCCCACCCCCAGCAGAAGCTCTAGGGTACATTAATATGTTAGCTCATGCTTGGAGTTCCACACTGATGAAGATGTTCACCGAGTAGGATAGAGCTGTGAGGAGAGGGCCCATCCCCACTGCTAGTTTTCTGTATCTCAGATGCAGGGAGGTATGAGGGGTGCTGTGATTCTCCAGACCCTGAATGAGGACTCTGCTGGCTTTGGGTAGGCCCGGCCCCAAGACAGAGTGCTTGCCAACAAGCCAGTTAACATTGTCTTTGTGTTCCTTTCTCGAGGTAGGGGACTTGTGTTGGAGGCTGAAGTCTGTACTGCATCTGTAGGGAAGATAATGAGTGGCAATGTGGAGGAACAGCTCTCTCGTGACCCCCAGAAGTCCCCCTGGTTTCTGTGCTCAAAGGCAGCCAGCCACTGGGGACAGAAGCGAAATCTTTCTTCTTCCTCCAATCAGACAATTTCCTTCTTTTCAAGTTTGTAAGCATCATAAATCAGCTCCCTGGGTATCACAATGGCAGGATTTTCTCTTAGAATCTGGCTGTGTGCGTTGTGATACACTAGAAAGGTTAGCTGACTCAGCAGTCTTTAAAGTTGTTTAAGAGAAGGAATTCTAGTCTCTGACTTGGAGGGCTGTTGACATCGCTGTTCACACGATATGCTTAACTTAGGTACAGAGCAACATTCTGTCAAAGTTTGCACTTTCTGGTTAGGGGATTGACCTGGGTGGCCTGTGTCACCTGCATTCTCTCTGACCCAGGATGCAGAGAGAGGGAAGAGTCAAGGGGAGAGGGGAGAGAGGAGAAGTGGAGGGGAGAGAGGAGAGGGGAGAGGGGAGAGGGGAGAGGGGAGAGGGGAGAGGGGAGAGGGGAGAGGGGAGAGGGGAGAGGGGAGAGGGGAGAGATGGGGAGAGACAGAGACAGAGACAGAGACAGAGACAGAGAGAGAGAGAGAAGGATGGAGGGAAGGAGGGAAGGAGGGAGGAGACAGAGGGAGGGGAGAGGGAGGGAGGGAGAGAGAGAGGGAGAGATGGAGGGAGAGAACAAACTTATTTACGGCTAAACAAATCAACAAATCCATGGGGAAGTTAGTGCCTCTAGGCAACCACTACCACACGTCATAAATTTTTGCAAATTGGCATTTATTAGTCCATAATGCCAGAAAAGTAAAACAGGTTTGATGAAGGACCTGCGAACCAGAGTATGTTTAACACCAGAGTCCATTTAGCATTGCTCGTGTGCACACGTGTTTAGGGCTGAGCACACGGGGGTAGATAAGCCAGCAGGGCACTCGCGCCTGAAGAAAACCTGATCCTCCCTCTCTCAGCAGCATCTCTCGCCTGTAGCTCTTTATTCAGGAATTGAGACCTTGTGAAATTTCTGTCACACGGGCTGGCTTGCCAACCAGTTGTCGTCATGTGGGTGTTGTCGTCGTGTGGGTGTTGTTTTGGCAGGCATTTTGTTGAGGTTTCTTGGGTGCAGCTCCCCTCACGTGCCTACAAGACACTACCTCCTCCCAGTAGGGTGCTCTGGCTCTTACAACCTTTCCACCCATTCTTCTGAGGTTTTCAGTGAGCCTCGGGTGTGTGGATTTATGTTGCAGCTGTATCAATTGGTTACCCATGGTCCATATCCTTTGCATTTTGACTAGTGATCTCTGCAGTTGCTTTGTTTTAAAACTAAGCATTTTTGCTGAGAGCTGAGAAATTCAGTAACCTGTGGGATTAAAGATAAGTGTTTAGAATATAGTTGGGTTTATATCGGTTTAGGAAAATGGCAATGGTAGTTTCTCTTCTAGGCTCTATGACCTCTTCAGCTATGGCTAGTGTCTTAGGCTTTCCATTGTTCTAAAGAGACACCATGACCAAGGAAACTCTTACAAAGAACAACATTTAATTGGGGCTGACTTACAGGTTCAGAGGTTTAGTTCATTATCATCAAGGCTGGAGCATGGCAACATCCAGGCAGCGTCTGCCATCAGAGGAGGAGATGAGAGTTCTACATCTTGCTCCAAAGGTAAACAGAAGACTGGCACCCAAGTGGCTAGGAGGAGGGTCTCGAAGCCCACTTCCACAGTGGCACACTTCTTCCAACAAGGCCATACTTACTTCAGCAAGGCTCTACCTCCTAATAGTGCCACTCCCTGGGCCAAGCATGTTCAAACCACCACGGGCAGTTAGCTATGTTTACATGGCAGAGTGGATACTCCTATTGAGGCTGACTTAAGTAGAAGATGATGGCTGTCAGTTACCCCCAGGAAGCAAGTGTGGTCATTGCACCATTGGAGACACATGACTAGGCCAGTCATTGTGGTTTGTAGGCTTTGCAGATGAGTAGAACTAATGATTGATTATTTTTTCCCATTTGGCAGCATATATATGTATGTATGTGTATATATATGTATATATGTGTATATATATATGTATATATATATATATGTATATATGATCTTCCTGTGCTAGTCCTCAGGGAGGAGGCTTCTAAGTCAGTTCCAGCATAATTCCTTTAAGCCTGCATCTAAAGTATGTGGTGTCTTCTGCAATAGGGTCTTGCCTTTAAGTACTAGGAGGCAGCCAATGGCTATAGCAGGACACTATAATGTTTGGGAGTGTCTCTTAGACCACACTTTCCAGTTCCTTGAAGGAAGCCTTTTCATGCCTTAGTGCCGAGTTAAATCATCAGTGGCTCTTATGGGAACTTTATTACCTACATGGAATAAATTATTTGAAAGCATAGGTCAGTGCCAGCTCTCTGTATTAGTTAGCTGGGAATCTATGGGCTTGTACCCCACTTTTTCATGGCGGGCCTGAGGCTAAATACCTTTTGCAGGAAGGAGTGTCTGTGAAGGAGAGCTTAATTGGCTACGCCCATTAGGATTTTAGGAACCTCATTAAAATGGGGATCTGTCTTGTAGTCACATCCCCTACCTGTGGAGGGGCTTGGGGTGTTGCCCTATATCACTAATGGCCACAGATTTATGGAGAGCTAAGGCCTTGTGTGGTGTCAGGAGCCTGGTGGCTAGGAGAGTGGCAGGCAAATGCCTTCCATCCCTTGCTGTTATCTGCTGGGTCTCCGGGGGTTTAAACCTAGCTCAGTCAGAAAACAGGCTGCCTTTCACGGCCGCACAAGTTGTTTTCAATATTTCAGTTTGGTAACTTGGAGCTGAATGTCATTAAGACATTAAGACATTCTTTTTGTCTCTTCTTGGAATATATTAATGCATAACTGAGAGGAGTCCTTGAGTCTTTTGTATCTTCTGGTATTTTACTCAACTACTCATTTCTTTGTTCATTCCCCGAGGAAACATCAGTGCCAGTATATTCTTCCTAGATCCCGTGTTGAATCTCCAGAATGTAAAAAGAAAATCAACAGCTCCAACAATACTTCTTGAAGAGTGTGACTAATTACAATGTCATTCAAAGATCCCAGGCAATAATCCTGGATCTATGGAAGGTTCAGGATGAAGAAGCAAATGTACTATTAAAATATATTTGAAGTGTTGGAAGGGAGGTTGTTTATTTGTTTTTTTTTTTAATTTTATTTTCTATATTCTATGTTTACATTCCCAAGGCTTTCCCCTTTCCCAGTTCCCACCCACCATAGTTCCCATAGTTCCTCTCCCCCCCATCTGTTCCCCAATAATTCCCCCTCCCCCCTCGGTTTCTTTACTAAACTGGAAGCAATCTTTACAGGCCCAGGGTCCTCTCCTTTCTTCTTCTTGGGAATCATTTGACTTGCTATTTGTGTCTTGAGTATTTAGGGCTTCTGGGCTCATTAATATCCACTTATCAGTGATTGCATTTCAGGTGCATTCTTTTGTGATTGGGTTAATTCACTCAGGATGATATTTTCCAGGTCTAACCATTTACCTACAAATTGCATGAATTCATTATTTTTAATTGCTGTGTAGTATTCCATTGTATAAATATACCACATTTTCTGTATCCATTCCTCCTTTGAGGGATATTTGGGCTGCTTCCAATTTCTGGCTATTATAAACAAGGCTGCTATAAACATAGTGGAGCATGTGTCCTTATTGCATGCAGGGGAATCCTCTGGGTATATGCCCAGGAGTGGTATGCCAGGGTCCTCTGGAAGTAACATGCCCAATTTTCTGAGGAACCGCCAAACTGATTTCCAGAGCGGTTTTACCATTTTGCAATCCCACCAACAGTGGAGGAGTGTTCCTCTTTCTCCACATCCTCGCCAGCACTTGTTGTCTCTTGAGTTTTTAATCTTAGCCATTCTGACTGGTGTGAGGTGGAATCTCAGGGTTGTTTTGATTTGCATTTCCCTGATGACTAATGACGTTGAACATCTTTTAAGGTGTTTCTCGGCCATCCGAATTTCTTCTGGTGAAAATTCTTTGTTTAGCTCTGTGCCCCATTTTTTGATAGGGTTATTTGGTTCTTTGCGGTCTAACTTCTTGAGTTCTTTGTATATATTGGATATTAGCCCTCTGTCGGATGTGGAGTTGGTGAAGATCTTTTCCCACTTTGTTGGTTGCCGTTTTGTCCTTCTGACAGTGTCCTTTGCTTTGCAGAAACTTTGTAATTTTATGAGGTCCCATTTGTCGATTCTTGATCTTAGAGCATAAGCTATTGGTGTTCTGTTCAGGAACTTTTCCCCTGTGCCCAAGTCCTCCAGGGTCTTCCCAAGTTTCTTTTCTAATAGTTTCAGTGTGTCTGGTTTTATGTGGAGGTCCTTGATCCACTTGGAGTTGATCTTAGTGCAAAGAGATAAGATTGGATCAATTCGCATTCTTCTGCATGTTGACTTCCAGTTGAACCAGCACCATTTGTTAAAAAGGCTATCTTTATTCCACCGGATGGTTGTGGCTCCTTTATCAAAGATCAAGTGACCATAAGTCTGTGGGTTAACCTCTGGGTCTTCAATCCTGTTCCATTGATCTGCTTGCCTGTTGCTATACCAATACCATGCAGTTTTTAACACAATTGCTCTGTAGTACTGCTTGAGGTCAGGGATATTGATTCCCCCAGAAGTCCTTTTATTGTTGAGAATAGTTTTAGCTATCCTGGGTTTTTTGTTGCTCCAGATGATTTTGAGAATTGCTCTTTCTAGATCTATGAAGAATTGAGTTGGGATTTTGATGGGGATCGCATTGAATCTGTATATTGCTTTTGGCAAGATGGCCATTTTTACTATATTGATCCTGCCAATCCAGGAGCAAGAAATATTTTTCCATCTTCTGAGGTCTTCTTCGATTTCTTTCTTCAAGGACTTGAAGTTCCTGTTGTACAGATCTTTCACTTGTTTGGTTAGAGTTACGCCAAGATACTTTATGTTGTTTGTGGCTATTGTGAAGGGTGTTATTTCCCTAATTTCTTTCTCTGCCTGCTTGTCCTTTGAGTACAAGAAGGCCACTGACTTGCTTGAGTTAATTTTATAACCTGCCACTTTGCTGAAGTTGTTTATCAGCTGTAGAAGTTCTCTGGTGGAGTTTTTTGGGTCGCTTAGGTAAACTATCATATCGTCTGCAAATAATGATAGTTTCACTTCTTCCTTTCCAATTTGTATCCCTTTGACTTCCTTATGTTGTCTAATTGCTCTTGCTAGAACTTCAAGTACTATATTGAAAAGATATGGAGAGAGAGGGCAGCCTTGTCTAGTCCCTGATTTTAGTGGGAATGCTTCAAGTTTCTCTCCATTTATTTTGATGTTGGCTACTGGTTTGCTGTAGATTGCTTTTACTATGTTTAGGTATGGGCCTTGAATTCCTGCTCTTTCCAAGACTTTTAGCATGAAAGGATGCTGAATTTTGTCGAATGCTTTTTCAGCATCTAATGAGATGACCATGTGGTTTTTTTCTTTCAGTTTGTTTATGTAGTGGATTACATTGATGGATTTCCGTATATTGAACCATCCCTGCATCCCTGGGATGAAGCCTACTTGATCATGGTGGATGATCGTTTTGATGTACTCTTGGATTCGGTTAGCAAGAATTTTATTTAGTATTTTTGCATCTATATTCATAAGAGAAATTGGCCTGTAGTTCTCTTTCTTTGTTGGATCTTTTTGTGGTTTAGGTATTAGCGTAATTGTGGCTTCGAAGAATGAGTTGGGCAGTGTCCCTTCTGTCTCTATTTTGTGGAATAGTTTGGAGAGTATTGGTGTTAAGTCTTCTTTGAAGGTCTGGTAGAATTCTGCACTAAAACCATCTGGTCCCGTACTTTTTTTGGTTGGGAGGCTTTCTATAACCCCTTCTATTTCTTTAGGGGTTATGGGACTATTTAGCTGATCTACTTGATGCTGATTTAATTTTGGTATTTGATATCTGTCTAGGAAATTGTCCATTTCCTCCAGGTTCTCCAGTTGTTTTGAGTATAGACCTTTGTAGTAGGATCTGATGATGTTTTGAATTTCCTCAGTTTCTGTTGTTATGTCTCCCTTTTCATTTCTAATTTTGTTAATTTGTATACTGTCTCTGTGTCCTTTGGTTAGTCTGGCTAAGGGTTTATCTATCTTGTTGATTTTCTCAAAGAACCAGCTCCTGGTCTTGTTGATTCTTTGTATGGTTCTCTTTGTTTCTATTTGATTGATTTCAGCCCTGAGTTTGATGATTTCTTGTCTTCTACTCCTCCTGGGTGAATTAACTTGTTTTTCTTCCAGGGCTTTAAGGTGTGCCATTAAGCTGCTAGTATATGCTCTCTCCAGTTTCTTTTTGGATGCACTTAGAGCTATGAGTTTTCCTCTTAGCACTGCTTTCATTGTGTCCCATAGATTTGGGTAGGTTGTACCTTCATTTTCATTGAATTCTAAAAAGTCTTTGATTTCTTTTTTTATTTCTTCCTTGACCAAGGTGTCATTGAGTAGAGTATTGTTCAGTTTCCATGTGTATGTGGGCTTTCTGTTGTTTTTGTTGTTATTGAAGACCACTCTTACTCCATGGTGATCTGATAGAAGGCATGGGATTAGCTCGATCTTCTTGTATTTGTTGACATCTGTCTTGTGACCAATTATATGGTCTATTTTGGAGAAGGTCCCATGTGGAGCTGAGAAAAAGGTATATTCTTTAGCTTTAGGATGAAATGTCCTATATATATCTGTTAAATCCAATTGGTCCAGAGTTTCAATTAGTTTCGCTGTGTCCCTGTTTAGTTTCTGCTTTCCTGATCGGTCCATTGAGGAGAGTGGAGTGTTGAAGTCACCCACAATTATTGTGTTAGGTGTAATGTGTGCTTTAAGCTTTAGTAAGGTTTCTTTTACGAATGAGGCTGCCCTTGCATTTGGAGCATAGATGTTCAGTATTGAGAGCTCTTCTTGGTGGATTTTTCCTTTGGCCAGCAAGAAGTGACCTTCTGAGTCTCTTTTGATGATTTTAGGTTGGAAGTCAATTTTATCTGATATTAGAATGGCTACTCCAGCTTGTTTCCTGAGACCGTTTGCTTGTAAAATTGTCTTCCAGCCTTTTACTCTAAGGCAGTGTTTGTCTTTGACACTGAGATGTGTTTCCTGTATGCAGCAAAATGTAGGGTCCTGTTTCCGTATCCAGTCTGTTAATCTATGTCTTTTTATTGGGGAATTGAGTCCATTGATGTTAAGAGATATTAAGGAATAGTAATTATTTCCTCCAGACATTTTTGAAATTGTATTTATTTATTTTATTTATTTTTTATATTCGAGAGGTTACCTTCTTTTGGGTTTGATGAGAGGAGGTTTCTATCTTGCTTCTTCCCGGGTGTAGTTTCCGTCCTTGTCTTGGTGTTTTCCCCCTATTATCCTTTGTAGTGCTGGATTTGTGGAAAGATATTGTGCAAATTTGGTTTTGTCATGGAATACCTTGATGTCTCCATCTATGGTGATTGAGAGCTTTGCTGGGTAAAGTAGTTTTGGCTGAAGTTTGTGTTCTCTTAGAGTTTGCATGATATCTGCCCAGGATCTTCTAGCTTTCATGGTCTCAGGTGAGAAGTCTGGTGTTATTCTGATAGGTCTTCCTTTATAAGTTACTTGGCCTTTTTCTCTTGCTGCCTTTAGTATTCTTTCTTTGTTTATTACATTTGGAGTTTTGATTATTATGTGACGGGATGTATTTCTGTTCTGATCCAGTCTGTTTGGGGTTCTGTATGCTTCTTGTATATTCATGGGCATCTCTCTCTTTAGGTTGGGGAAGTTTTCTTCCATAATTTTGTAGAAGATATTTGCTGGCCCTTTAACTTGTACATCTTCATTCTCGTCTATACCTATAATCCTTAGGTTTGGTCTTCTCATTGTGTCCTGGATTTCCTGGATGTTTTGGGTTACAGCCTTTTTGCATTTAGTATTTTCTTTGACTGTTGAATCAATGGTTCCTATGGTATCTTCGGCTTCTGATATTCTGTCTTCTATCTCTTGTATTCTATTGTTGATATTTGCATCTATGGCTCCTGATTTCTTCCCAAGGTTTTCTATCTCCAATGTTGTCTCCCTCTGCGATTTCTTAGTTGTTTCTACTTCTGTTTTTAGTGCCTGGATGGATGTGCTCAGATCTTTCGCTTGCTTGATTGTGTTTTCATGTATTTCTTTGATAGATTTTTGTGTTTCCTCTTTCATAGCTTCTACTTGTTGGCCCACGTTCTTCTGTATTTCTTTAAGTGATTTTTGTCTTTCCTCCTTATTGTCTTCTTCTTTTTGATCCATCTTCTCCTGCATTTCTTGAAGTGATTTTTGTATTTGCCTTGTAAAGGCTTCTAACTTTTGATCCATTTTCTCTTCTATTTCTTTACGAGATTTTTCTATGTGTTCAGCTACCAGCATCCTGACCAGTGATTTTATATCCAAGTCTTGTTTTTCTGGTGTTTTGGGGTATCCAGGGCTTCCTGTTGTTGGCGAACTGGGTTCAGATGCTGTCATGTTGTCTTGATTTCTGTTAGTGACATTCCTTCGTTTACCTTTTGCCATCTGGTTATTTCTGGTGTTAGTTGACCTTGTTGTCACTGGCTGGTGTTTGAATCTCCTATGAGGCTGGGCTTACCTGTTGTTTCTCTACTGGTGGTTATGCGTGATTGCTGCTCAACGGGATCACGAGCTGGCTGCCACCCACTGACTTTGTGCACGGCCTGAGGTCTCCGGGAAGTGTGGGGGAGTGCAGCAGAGCCTCGGCAGGTGCTGCTGGGCCTGCCTAGTAGCGAGAGCCTAGCAGATCCCCCCACGTGGTAGCCCCTGATGGAATCTGTCTACGTTCCTTTCCAGCTGTGTTCTGGTTGCAGTATGGAGGCCTGCCGCTATCGCTGGTCCGGGCTCCTGGGGAGCTGGGTGGTGCCGGTTGCCTCAGTGCACAGCCTAAGCTCGCAGGGACGTGCTGCAGATCCTAGGCGCCTGGGCCCGCCTGTGGGCGAGAGCTTAGCAGCTCTCCCTGCTCTAGCCCCAGGCGGAGTCTCTATCTGCACCTTTCCAGCTGTGTCCTGGTTGCAATATGGAGGCCTGCCGCTATAGCTGGTCCTCACTCTTCTTAATAAACAAGAATTGTTGCTTATCCTGGTTCTGTGGGCAGGGTCTGAGCACCTGGCAAGCTGGCTAGGTCTGGCTGACCTGCTACCGGCTGGATGGGATGCTGCAGACAAGATGGCGCTGCCTGCAGGGGGTTTGGGGTCTGGCCTGCGAGCACAGAGCGCAGGCACGGCCGCTGTATTCCAAACCGCTAGGCTGTGCGCAGTTCCTGCCCCAGACCTGAGTCCCCGGAGGTCTTAAACTCGGGCTGTCTCTGGTACCTGGTTCCGCTGGCAGGGTCTCAGCACCTGGCAGGCTGGCTACGTATGGCTGACCTGCTACCTGCTGGATGGGATGCTGCAGACAAGATGGCGCTGCCTGCAGGGGGTTTGGGGGTCTGGCCTGCGAGCGCAGAGCTCAGGCACGGCCGCTGAACTCCAAACCGCTAGGCTGTGCGCAGTTCCTGCCCCAGACCTGAGTCCCCGGAGGTCTTAAACTCGCCGGCAGGGTCTCAGCACCTGACAGGTTGGCTAGGTCTGGCTGATCCGCTACCGGCTGGATGGGATGCTGCAGACAAGATGACGCTGCCTGCAGGGGGTTCGGGGGTCTGGCCTGCGAGCGCAGACCTCAGGCACGGCCGCTGAACTCCAAACCGCTAGGCTGTGCGCAGTTCCTGCCCCAGACCTGAGTCCCCGGAGGTCTTAAACTCGGGCTGTTTCTGGTACCTGGTTCCGCTGGCAGGGTCTCAGCACCTGGCAGGCTGGCTACGTATGGCTGACCTGCTACCTGCTGGATGGGATGCTGCAGACAAGATCTGTTTATTTGTTTTTGAGACAGGATTTCTCCATGTAGTTATGAATGTCCTGGAAGTCTCTCTGTAAACCAGGCTGAACTCAATTTCAGAGATCCATCTGCCTTTGTCTCCCAAGTGGTGGAATTAAAGGTGTGTGCCACCACTGCCTGGATGGATGGGAGTACTTTTATTAGTATTTTTTAACTTATTCAGTTTACATCCTGCTTGTGGCCCCTCTCCTGGTCAATCCTCCCACCTCACCCCTCCCATTTCCTTTGAGAAGATGGGGGCCCCACATGGTATTAGCCCACCCTGGCACTTCAAGTCTCTGTGAGATTAAGCACTTCTTCTCCCACTGAAGCAACCCAGCTAGAAGAACATATCCCATGCACAGGCAACAGCTTTTTGGATAGCCCCCACATGAAGACTAAGCTACACATCTGCCACATATGTGCAGGAAGGCCTAGATCCAGCCCGTGTATGCTCGTTGGTTGGCGGTTCAGACTTTGAGAACCCCAAGGGTCCAGGTTAGTTGAGTCTGTTGGTCTTCCTGTGGAGTTCTTATCCTGGAAGAGAGTACTTTTAAAGAGAGATTTACAAGGCTTAAAAAGGAGCTGAATATCGAAGGATAACCAGGACCATAGTAGGTTACTAAATTGAGATGGTGTAGAAAAGTGAGTGATTTCAAAAGGCAAAATACATTGGAAAGCAGAGGCGTCTAAAGGAGCAAAGCTGAGTAAATGGAGGAGCAGCTGGGATAGCAGAAAGTAAGCGGGAAAAGAGATGCAGACATGGTGGCTGACATCCCCAAATTTGTCTGGTTAAATGTGAACACAAAAATGTTCTTCTCTGTCGCTTAAGAAAAGAATGAGGAAAGACAAAACCCTTTCATTTGAAATGCTCTAGGAGGTATTTATAGAGTGATCTGGGACCCACCAAGCTGTGGATAATCAACTAAACGGGGAGAATACTTCACTTAGGGGGATTCGGACTCACATGTAGAAGTTAAAATAAAAATCAGCTAAGTGTCTTAGATGACTCTCCCCCTCAACCCCCAGGGACACACTGCTAACAGTCTTGACTTCTTTCTGTAGTTTATTCTTCAGTTGGCCAGAGCACTTTGTAGGAAACATCATGCTTTTATGTAATACCAAAGAGATCAAGTAAAAAGCATGATGCAACGCTCTGTTTTTCCCTTAGTAATTACTGAAATTACTTTTCCTGGAAGCAGGCAACCCAGCAACTTGGTTTACAGTACCAATTTGCCATTTTTAAGCAAACTATTTTTTTTTCCAGTTTAGGTTCTGTCCATAGAAGAGCAGAAGAAAGCCGTGACTGAGAAAAGATTCTGAACGGATAATCCTTTATGTTGTGACTCAGTACCATCTGATGTCAACAAGTCCTACCAAACCTTGCTTGACATTTTATATGGGTCTTCTTGGCTATTTTCAAAGCATGCAATGGATGGTATCTGGACTCATCAGAATCATACAATTAACTTGTAAAATATAGACAGGCTATCCATATCTGGCACTCGGTAACTGCCTAAGTGCCCAGTGAGACATTACTAAGAGTGGTTCCTCAGGAGAAAAAAAAATTAGTCAACCATATAAAATCCAGTTTATCATATAAAAACCAGGTAGGCAAAGCACTGTTATACAATTACAGAGATGGATCCTGGGAGATAATCAGATATATTTTGTTTGTAATAGTGAAAAAAAAACCACAGGGTCTACAAATGTCCAACAATATGATTTAAAAAAAATTATTGCACGTTAATGTGAGGTAGTTGGAAAAAGGATGGCCCTCATAAGCTCCATGTTTGAACCATTAGGAAGTGGCACTATATGAGAGTGAGTACATGTGGCCTTGTTGGGATAGGGGTGATCTTGCTAGAAGAAATGTGCCACTAGGGTGGGTTGTGAGGTTTCCAAACCCATGCCGAGAGCCTAGCAGCTCTCTCTTCCTGCTCCCTGCAGCTCTGGATGAAGAACTCTCAGCTACTTCTCCAGCACCATGTCTGCCCGGGTGTTGCCACGCTCCCTGCCATGAGGAAAGTGAACTAAACCCCTGAGATTGTAATCAGGCCCAATTCAATGCTTTTTTTTAAAGAGTTAAAAAAAAGAGTTACTGTGATTATGATATCTCTTTGCAGCACTGACTAAGACATCATCACAGTTACATTTTATAGCTAGTGGCAAAAAAAAGCTATTGAAAAGAAGAAACAAAAGGTTGTTATTAGAAAAAAGTACATAACAGTATTTCAAAGAATATCTTTATTAAAATGAATAGTGGTTAAATTCCAGTACGGAACTACTGGAAATTATTTTCTTCTTGAATTTTCTTTGACTTTCAAGGTTTCATTTTTTTTCACTTTAAAACCTTACCTTTTACATGATTTTAAAAAAACAAGCTATGTATTTTGAAAACATTAATTTAAAGTCCTTCATTGTATAAAGCCCTCCCCATTCATCTCCCATTTTCCATTTCAGCTTTGTTTATGCCCATTTGTATTATTAAGAATACATGGGAGCTGGAGAGATGCCTTGGTCAGAACCTAGAGGCATCTAGAAGAACATTCACTGTTCTTCTAGAGGACCAGAGTTTGGAACCTGCCTAAGGCAGTTCAAAACATCTATAACTTCAACTTCAGGAGATCTGACAATGCTGTTTGGTTTCCTACATAGATCACA
Source organism: Apodemus agrarius (assembly GCA_964023405.1). Classification (NCBI taxonomy): domain Eukaryota; kingdom Metazoa; phylum Chordata; class Mammalia; order Rodentia; family Muridae; genus Apodemus; species Apodemus agrarius. The sequence continues at coordinate 50,858,416 of OZ030017.1, read as the reverse complement.
CAGATAAACACACATGTAAATTTAAAAAAATCTGTAAAAAGATTTTTTTCCTTCCAATATAAGTTACTGATCTCAAATTATAACACTCACTTTTGTCTTCATGAAAATATGATTTGCTTCTAAGCTCTGGGTGGACCAAGTGAAAATTTATTGTCATCTTTGCTTTTTGTGTAAGAGATTGAAACCTGGGATTTTAAAGCACATGTTCTCCCACTGATCTATATCCCCAACATCTAGGTAATAGATTTTATTTGTTGGTTGGTTGGTTGGTTGGTTGTTCTAGACAGGGCTTGTCTGTGTAGCCCTTATGTCCTGTAACTTGCTGTGTTCACTCAGCCATCTTCCTGCCTCTACTTCCCTAGTGCTGGAATTAAAACATGAACCACCCTCACTTCCCTGTTGTTCTTGTTATTTTTGGTTTTATTTTAAAAGAAGAAAATCTTTGCCTTGGTATCAGCCAACTCTCCAAAGATATGGTTTGCAAACCTTTGTTCTTCACAATAGTTGGAATGTGTCTCATTGATAAAAGAAAGATAAACAAGATAATTTGAAGATGTTTAACTTTTGAGACAGGGTCTCATTATGTTGCCCTAGCTGACTTAGAATTCACTGTTTAGGACAACCTGGCCTCAGATGCACAGAGTTGGTTGTCTTCCTCTTGAGTGCTAGGAGTAAAGGAAAAGTACCACCATACCCAGCTAATTTGAGGATATTCACCATATACTTACAGCAGATAAGCTGTGACAATTTTACCCTGTTAAGGAAATACCACTTAAATAAAATGAGAAGTATCAACATAGCTTGTTTGCTATTCCTGCTACCTTCTTACATCAGAGACTTTTCTATTTTGAATAATATCTAAATAGCCAATGAAAGATGTTTCGTTGACCACCAATAGAATTTAGCAAATAAATTGTTTATAGATCAATATTCAGGCTGATGTGAGGAATAAAAGAGAAGCTAGGGAATGTGAGAATCAGTGGATGCATAGTTACATCCGACATACAATAGCTGTGTGAGGGGAGACAGGCTGATTTTGGCTTATGAGTCAGGGACAGTCTATCATAATGGAGAACACAGTTGAAGGACTTGATGGAAGCTGAACTGGTGGAGACATGCTCAAATCTGGACCGATCAGGAAGCAGCCAAAGCAGAGGAGTTGCTCAGCTGACTTCCTCTGTACCCCTTTTCATTTGACACTGACACCTGCCCATTAGACAGAGGCATTCATTTAAGGGCGGTCTTTACTCTGCCCATTGGATGGAGACATTCATTTAAGGGCGGTCTTTACTCCCTTAGCTAAACCACCCTGGAAAAAGCCGTTCCAAAGGCATCATAAAAGATTTTAGATACTTCTTAATTTGATCAAAATAACCATCCAAACTAATCATCATGGTGGCTAGACTCAGAACCCAGACTCTGATTCTGAGAATCTCTAAGGATCGATGATTGCTCTGTACTGTTAACCCTCAGAAAGAATGGGGAGTGAAAGAAAGGACCTTGCCTGGTATATTCGAAGAACCTGGAGTTACTATTTTGGGGGAGGGGGATTTAAAGATATATACACAAGGAACACTATATAAACTAAACAGGTTATATTTAAGAATGCAAATGCATATGTATATGTGCATGCAATAACAAAGTATGTTACTTTACAAGAAAGTAAAATGGGTCTATAGCTTGACGAAAGGGACTTCTTAGCTGGGCATGTTGTAGGCTAAATCCCTGTACGGAATAGCCTCTGACACACTGGATAGCACACGTGGCTTAAGGTGTAATTGTGTGAATCACATCTGTCCATGCTTCTCTGGCTTTCAACTTTGGATTGGTTTTCACAGTCAGTGCTCTTCCTATGGTTTTTACTATAGTAGGATGAAACAGGCTTTGAGGAATACACATAGGCAGGGAATGCTAAGGCAGCCTTTTGCTCCCAGAAGACTTCCAGAAGAAACAGCAGGAAGGCATAGGGGCCAGTGTCTAGACAGGACCAATAGGAGAAATCAGATGACCTAGGACCCTATAAAATACTCAAGCCAGCTTCTCTTTAGTGGATACAAGCCTTAGGTTTCTTATTCCAAATGTATAAAGTTGTTACTTTTATTTTCCTTATGGATTGTTCTTCTGTTTTTTCCCATGGTTCAATTATTTGTGCCAGGGAAAGAATTTAGAAATGCCTTAGACAACTGAGGTCACTGTGTCACAAGGATATTTAAATGTACCCTTGCTTATAAATGCTTTTAAAACAAATAACTGGCCTAATGGCAACATTAGTAAAGTGGATAAATAACACTGTGTAGATATTATAATAGAATACTGAATTCTAGCTTTATCATTAATATAAATGTTGATATACATAAAAGTAGTGTTAATTTTTTTCCTGTGAAGCAGTAAATGTGTCAATGGAATTGTCGGGAGCTCTTCCATGAAAGCGTGCTTTGAAACTTAAGCCAGGAAGGGACCAATGTGAATGCTTGGAACAAAAATCAACTGAGGGAAAAGAACTGTAACAAACAACATATTCTGTGAAAGTTGTATTTGAGGCATAAAAGCCAGGTCATCTTGTAAAGAAAATAGTTACATGCTTTTAAGCTATAATAATAGATGCATATGTTAACCATAAGCTTTGTGACAAAAGAGAAAGTCAAAATTTTAACAGTATAATGGAACTATGGTTCATGTAAACCTTAACTCCTACACAGTGAACAGATACTCCAAACCAACTCTTGAGTTCTTTCTAGAATATTTTAGTAAATCACCACATTTGCCAATTTTTTAAAAAGTAATGTGTCCTATTTAATAATAACAAAACAACTATAATACTAATAAATAAAAGAAGTCATTACTCAAATGCTTTTTCCACAGAATTTGTTGTTCATAGTTAACTGGTACTTTTGGGAACAAGAAACTTGAAATCTGACTACTTATAGAACCATTTTTTTTTTTTTTTTTTTACAGAGCTAGCAGGCTAATATCCACTTATCAGTGAGTGCATACTATGAATGTTCTTTTGTGATTGTGTTACCTCACTTAGGATGATATTCTCCAGTTCCATCCATTTGTCTAAGAATTTCATGAATTCATTGTTTTTAATGGCTGAATAGTATTCCAGTGTGTGCATATACCACAAATTCTGTATCCATTCCTCCATTGATGGACATCTGGGTTCTTTCCAGCTTCTGGCTATTATAAATAGGGCTGCAATGAACATAGTGGAGCATGTATCCTTATTACATGCTGGGGAATCCTCTGGGTATATGTCCAGGAGTGGTAGAGCAGGGTACTCCGGTAGTATCATGCCCAGTTTTCTGAGGGACCGCCGGACTGACTTTCAGAGTGGTTGTACCAACTTGCAATCCCACCAGCAGTGGAGGAGTGTTTCTCTTTCTCCACATCCTCACCAGCACCTGTTTTTTCCTGAGTTTTTGATCTTAGCCATTCTGACTGGTGTGAGGTGAAATATCAGGGTTGTTTTGATTTGCATTTCCCTAATGACTAATGATGTTGAGCATTTCTTTAGGTGCTTCTCAGCCATTCGATATTCCTCAGGTGAAAATTCTTTGTTTAGCTCTGTACCCCATTTTAATGGGGTTATTTAGCTCTATGGAGTCTGCCTTCTTGAGTTCTTTTATACCTTGGATATAAGCCCTCTGTCAGATGTAGTGTTGGTAAAGATCTTTTCCCAATTTGTTGGTTGCTGTTTTGTTCTTTTGACAATGTCCATTGCCTTGCAGAAACTCAGTAATTTTATAAGGTCCCATTTGTCAAGTCTTGATCTTAGAGCTACTGGTGTTTTGTTCAAGAAATTTTCCCCTGTGCCAATGTCCTTGAGGGTCTTCCCCAGTTTCTTTTCTATTAGTTTCAGTGTGTCTGGTTTTATGTGGAGGTCCTTGATCCACTCGGACTTGAGCTTAGTACAAGGAGCTAAGAATGGATCAATTTGCATTCTTCTGCATGCTGACCGCTAGTTGAACCAGCACCATTTGTTGGAAAGGTTATATTTTTCCACTGGATGGTTGTAGCTCCTTGTCAATAATCAAGTAACCATAAGTGTTTGGGTTCATTTCTGGGTCTTCAATTCTATTCCATTGATCTACTTGCCTGTCACTGTACCAATACCATGCAGTTTTTAACACAGTTGCTCTGTAGTATTGCTTGAGGTTGGGGATACTGATTCCCTCAGAAGTTCTTTTACTCTTGAGGATAATTTTAGCTATCCTGGGTTTTTTGTTATTCCAGATGAATATGAGAATTGCTCTTTCTAACTCTATGAAGAACTGAGTTGGGATTTTGATGGAGATTGCATTGAGTCTGTATATTGCTTTTGGCAAGATGGCCATTTTTACTATATTGATCCTGCCAATCCATGAGCATGGAAGATTTTTCCATCTTCTGAGGTCTTCTTCGATTTCTTTCTTCAAAGACTTGAAGTTCCTGTTATACAGATTTTTTCACTTGTTTGGTTAGAGTCATGCCAAGATACTTTATATTGTTTGTGGCTATTGTGAAGGGCAACATTTCCCTAATTTCTTTCTCAGTCTGTTTATCCTTTGAGGATAGGAAGGCTACTGATTTGCTTGAGTTAATTTTATATCCAGCTACTTTGCTGAAGTTATCAGCTGTATGAACTCTTTGGTGGAGTTTTTTGGGTCACTTAAATATACTGGCATATCATCTGCAAATAGTGATAGTTTGACTTCTTCCTTTCCAATTTGTATCCCTTTGACCTCCTTATGTTGTCTAATTGCACTAGCTAGAACTTCAAGAACTATATTGAATAAATATGGAGAGAGAGGGCAGGCTCGTCTAGTCCCTGACTTTAATGGGATTGCTTCAAGTTTCTCTCCATTTAGTTTGATGTTGGCTACTGGTTTGCTCTATATTGCTTTTATTATGTTTAGGTATGGGCCTTGAATTCCTGTTCTTTCCAAGACCTTTAACATGAAAGGATGCTGAGTTTTGTCAAATGCTTTTTCAGCATCTAATGAAATGACCATGTGGTTTTTTCCTTTGAGTTTGTTTATGTAGGGGATTATATTGACAGATTTCAATATATTGAACCATCCCTGCATCCCTGGGATGAAGCCTACTAAATCATGGTGAATTATCATTTTGATGTGTTCTTGGATTAGGTTGGCAAGAATTTTATTGAGTATTTTTGCATCGATATTCATAAGGGAAATTGGTCTAAGGTTCTCTTTTTTTGTTGGATCTTTGTGTGGTTTTCATATCAACATAATTGTGGCTTCATTGAATGAGTTGGGTAATGTTCCTTCTGTTTCTATTTTGTGGAATAGTTTGAAGAGTATTGGTATTAGGTCTTCTTTGAAGATCTGATAGAATTCTGCACTAAAACTATCTGGTCCTGGGCTATTTTTCATTGCAAGACTGTCAATGACCACTTCTATTTCTTTAGGGGTTATGGGACCATTTAGATGGACTATCTGATCCTGATTAAATTTTGGTAGTTGGTATGTGTCTAGGAAATTGTTCATTTCATCCAGATTTTCCAGTTGTGTTGAGTATAGGCTTTTGTAGTAGGATATGATACTTTTTTGGATTTCCTCAGTTTCTGTTGTTATTTCTCCCTTTTCATTTCTAATTTTGTTAATTTGGATACTGTCTCTGTGCCCTCTGGTTAGTCTGGATAAAGGTTTATCTATATTGTTAATTTTCTCAAAGAACCTGCTCCTGGTTTTGTTGATTCTTATAGTTCTTTTTGTTTCAACTTGGTTGATTTCAGCCCTGAATTTGATGATTTCCTGTCTTCTACTCCTCTTGGGTGTATTAGCTTCTTTCTGTTCTAAAGCTTTCAGGTGGGTTGTTAAGCTGCTAGTGTATGCTCTCTCCAGTTTCTTTTTGTAGGCACTCAGAGCTATGAGTTTTCCTCTTAGGACTGCTTTCATTGTGTCCCATAAATTTGGGTATGTTGTGCCTTCATTTTCATTAAATTCTAAAATGTCTTTGATTTCTTTCTTTCTTTCTTCCTTGAACAAGGTATCATTGAGTAGAGCATTGTTCAGCTTCCAAGTGTATGTGGGCTTTCTGTTGTTTTTGTTGCTATTGAAGACCACCCTTACTCCATAGTGATCTGATAGGAGGCATGGAATTAGTTCGATCTTCTTATATCTGTTGAGATCTGTTTTGTGGCCAATTATATGGTCAATTTTGGAGAAGGTACCATGAGGTGCTGAGAAGAAGGTATATTCTTTTGATTTAGGATGAAATGTTCTATAGATATCTATTAAATCCATTTGGTCCAAAACTTCTGTTAGTTTCTCTGTGTCTCTGTTTAGTTTATCTTTCCCTGATCTGTCCATTGAGGAGAGTGGGGTATTAAAGTCACCCACAATTATTGTGTGGGGTGCAATGTGTACTTTAAGCTTTAGTAAGGTTTCCTTAACAAATGAGGGTGCTCTTTTATTTGGGGCATAGATGTTCAAAATTGAGAGTTCTTCCTGGTAGATTTTTCCTTTGATGAGTATAAAGTGTCCTTCTGTGTCTTTTTTGATGATTTTTGGTTGAAAGTCTATTTTATTGGATATTGGAATGACTACTCCAGCTTGTTTCCTGGAACCATTTGCTTGGAAAACTGCTTTCCAGCCTTTTTCTTTGAGGTAGTATTTGTCTTTGACACTGATATGCGTTTCCTGTATGCAGCAAAATGTTGGATCTTGTTTACGAATCCAGTCTGTTAGTCTATGTCTTTTTATTGGGGTATTGAGTCCATTGATGCTAAGAGATATTAAGGAATAGTGATTGTTGCTTCCTGCTATTTTTGATGTAATTTTTATGTTTGCGTGGTTATCTTCTTTTGGGTTTGTTGAAAGAAGATTAATTTCTTTTTCTAGTGTGTAGTTTCCCTCTTTTTTCTTTCTTTCTTTCTTTCTTTCTTTCTTTCTTTCTTTCTTTTTGGTGTTTTCCATTCATCATCCTTTGAAGGACTGGATTTCTGGAAAGATACTGTGTAAATTTGTTTTTATCATGAAATACCTTGGTTTCTCCATCTATGGTAATTGAGAGATTTGCTGGATATAGCAGTCGGGGTTGGCATTTGTGTTCCCTTAGGGTCTGCATGACATCAGCCCAGGCTCTTCTGGCTTTCATAGTCTCTGGTGAGAAATCTGGTGTAATTCTGGTAGGTCTACCTTTATATGTTACTTGGCCTTTTTTTCTTACTGCTTTTAATATTTTTTCTTTGTTTAGTACATTTGGTGTTTTAATTATTATGTGACGGGAGGAATTTCTTTTCTGGTCAAATCTATTTGGAGTTCTGTAGGCTTCTTTTATGCTCATGAGCATCTCTTTCTTTAGGTTAGGGAAGTTTTCTTCTATAATTTTGTTGAAGATATTTACTGGCCCTTTATGTTGGAAATCTTCACTCCTATACCTATAATCCTTAGGTTTGGTCTTCTCATTGTGTCCTGGATTTCCTGGATGTTTTGGGTCAGGAGCTTTTTGCATTTTTTATTTTTTTTTTTGACTGTTGTATCAATGCTTTCTATGGTATCTTCTGCATCTGAGATTCTCTCTTCTATCTCTTGTATTCTGTTATTGATGCTTGGATCCATTACTCCTGACTTTTCCCCTAAGTTTTCTATGTCTTGAGTTGTTTCTCTTTGTGATTTCATTATTGTTTCTACCTCCTTCTTTAGATCCTGGATAGCTTTAATTCCTTCCACTGTTTTGTTGTGTTTTCCCATAGTTCTTCAAGGGCTTCTCCCTGTTTACTTTTGTTCTCCCGTATTTCTTTAAAGTAGTTATTTATGTCCTTCTTGAAGCCCTCCATGAAGCCCTCCATCAGCATCATGACCTGTGATTTTATATCCAAATCTTGCTTTCCTGGTGTGTTGGGGTATCCAGGACTTGCTGTCGTGGGAGAATTGGGTTAGGATTGTGCCATCTTGCCTTGATTACTGTTAGCAACATTCCTACGTTTGCCTTTTGCCATCTGGTTATCTCTGGTGTTAGTTGCACCTGCTGTCACTGGCTGGTGTTTGCCTCTCCTGTGTGCCTGCAGGCCTATTTCAGGAACCCTGGGTGACCTGCTTTTCCCTGGCACAAAATGCTGGTGCTGCTGAATTCCTGGGTATAGGTAAAGTCCTGCTGGCATGTGTCCAAAGTGATCCTCTACTCTGGTGATCCCTGGTGATCCCTGCCTACCAATCTGTTACACAGTCACAGGAGCAAAGATGGCAGCTGAGACCCACTCTCTTGTAGTTGTATTTGTGTATGTTGCTCTGTGGCCCTGATCAACTCTGGATGCAAGCTGTGCTGGTTGTCTCCTCTGCCCTGGCTGCTGGGTGGATATCTGTCTTCCTGTGCTGCTTGGAGATGGTGCGCTGTGGCAGAGGATGTTCCCGGTCTGGAGGCGGAAACTGGAAGGCTCCTGCCAGAGGCCTGCAGATAGGATCCTCAGATCTGCAGGGCTGGTCTCACCTGTGCAGTCTGCCTCCTCCGCACTGACTCCTGGGTGGATATCTGTCTTCCTGTGCCGCTTGGAGATTGCACGCTGTGGCAGGGGATATTCCCGATCCGGAGGTGGAAACTAGAAGTGGAAACTGGAAGACTTCTGCCAGAGGCCTCCAGACAGGATCCTCTGATCTGCATGGGTGGTCTCCAGAATATGCATTTCTTGTTTTGTTTTGTTTTGTTTTTCGAGACAGGGTTTCTCTGTGTAGTCCTGGCTGTCCTGGAACTCACTCTGTAGACCAGGCTGGCCTTGAATTCTGCCTGTCTCTGCCTCCCAAGTGCTGGGATTAAAGGCGTGTGCCACCACCGACCGGCAGAATATGCATTTCTAACCTCACTTTGTATCACTTTTTAATGGCAACTGCTCCTTGTCCTAACAGTTTGTTTTGTTTTGGAATAAATGTCATATCATTGTGGAAAATGTGTTATCCTCATTGATTTCTGCTGGATTGTTTGAATATCTTATCAAGGATAGTAGGAAAGTTGGATGCTTTGAAGCTTACACAGTGTGTAATTAGCAGCTCTTTCATGTTTTAATTCTCATTATTTCAAAATCTTTGCAATTAAAGTTCAAAGGTTGTCAACAGAGTATTTGAACTTAGGGCAGCAGATAACGTTTCCCCCCCCCTCAAAAATATTGGAGTTCATTTTTAAATCTATAATCTCCCTACACATAATAATGTAAATCAAAGTCCTTGGCAAGATTGAAAATATTAGGAGAATGAATTGTAAATATAGGAAAACGTCTTCAATAGGAATACAGTGTTTGGTGTTTTCTAGGTCTCCCAGTCTCCATGTTCAATTACAGCACTCAAAGGTTAAGAAATAAGTCCCAGAAAATCAGCCAACTCTATGGAAAACAAGCTGAGTTCTGGGTTCTCGAAAGGAAAAAGAAACAAAACAAAAGCAAAACAAAGGCCCACCCTCTGAACGGAAGGCGCTCTCTCCACCCTGGTCACCTTCACTCACCTTTGGACGGTTTCCACCTCTGGCAAGGAGCTGGTCATTCCCCATGTGCCACTCGGCACTTTGCCTCTTGGTGACTTAAAGTTGCTTCTAAAATAAACCCCAGCTATGAAATCAAGACAGACTTTCTCCATAATGACCTATTTCTTATGGGTAGCAAGTTATTAATGTGGGAAAACAGCTCTACCCACACTTATTGGTATTTATTCTGGATTATTTAAAACCAAATGCACAGGGTACATTTTCTTGAGAGCACATGATTTAGTTATGACTGTATGTGCTTCTTATTAATTTTCTGGGGTGTTGGGGATATAGGACTTTGTATATAGTAGGCAGCTGGTCTACCGCTAAACTATATCCTCAGTCTTAATGTAGAGAACATCTTAAGTCAATCCCGTGTTTTAAACTTATGTAGCAAAGTCACAGAGCATAGTATAAAATGTTAGTGAATATTTAAACATAATGGGAGTTTTCAAATAAATATGACACTTATTTGTCAACCTCAGCCATTATAGAGTTCCTTTTCCTTGGCTTTCAGAGATTAGTTAATAAATCTGAGAAGCACCCTGCAAGACAATTTGAGAACTAAGTCTCAGACACAGCCTGGTACAGAAACCACTAGAAGTACACAGGCACAAACTACTAAGGTTACGACAAAGCAATAACGTAACTCTCAGCGCATTTCCATTTAGACCTTTTATCTCACCTCTTTTATATGCAGGTAAGACTGCAACTTGCACTATTGTCTATATGAAAATATTTGCTAAGTTCAAAAGGCAATGGGAGAGTTTCCTCCAGACTTCTTCCTTGCCCAGCCCAGGCTCTCTTATAAAACCTTGGCCCTTCCCGTTCAGCCATGCCATTTTGCTTAGTCTGACAATTCCATTATTGTGTCTCAGTTGAACTAAATAGTTGGCATGCTGCCCTAAGCTGCTAATATAAGGTCTTTTGGGGGGCTCACTAGCTTAATTGTTCTAATACATTAAATCTAAAAGTCAGCCTCCCTTCTGAGGTTGCACCTCCAATTGCACAAGGAACTTTCGAAAAACAAAACAAAACAAAAACCTGAACTTTTACCAGGTGCATTGCCACCCCCCACCCCTATTAAAATAATCCATCTGGTCCATTAACCATTAAGGATCAAACAACCAGTTAGTTTTCTGATTTGCACTTGAAAGAAAACATACCTGAAATATTCTTCAAAAGTGTAAAAACATAGATAGTGTTTGACTGTGGCTATTGGGGCATGAGAAGGGTGATTCAAACCAAAGTTGTATTGAGATTCATTGGAAGATTCTAAAAGTCTGTGTTTAAAAACAAAGGAGACAGCCGGGCAGTGGTGGCGCACACCTGTAATCCCAGCACTCTGGGAGGCAGAGGCAGGCGGATTTCTGAGTTCGAGGCCAGCCTGGTCTACAGAGTGAGTTCCAGGACAGCCAGAGTTAAACAGAGAAACCCTGTCTCAAAAAAAACCAAATCCAAAAAAAAAAAAAAAAAACAAAAAAAAACAAAACCAGAGGAGACAAAATGTAGATTGTTTTTTGTCAATGGATCACTAAAAGCTAGTTCATCCTTATGGTAAATAGCTAAACACTGATTCTTATGCCAAATGCATTTTAAATAATAAACATGTAACAGCCTTAGGGGGTGTCCAACAGAAAGGCCAAAGGCAACAGAGCCGAGGAGAATTCTTCTCTTCTGTTAAAGGTAGTTCCCAACTTCTGGGGTCCAACTTCACAACAATGTTTAACAATGGCTAAGACTGTTGCCGTCAGTAGAGGCCGGGATTCAGAATTGAATTCTGCGGGCCATAGCAAGATCCTGGTGAGCAGATCCAGGCACTGCTTCTGGCCAGTCAGCTACAAAGGCATGAGGGTAAGCAACTGGCCCTCTGTGGAGTGCTGCATTGGTAAATTGGGGTGTGCCTTAGGATATGAGGGTTCGCTATATTTTCCACATAGGATATTTGCACCTGAAAATGAGTTCACTAAGTTTACTTCACACACAGTGAGTCCTGGAACAAAAACAAGTTAGTTTATGTTTTTACCTCAGTCAATTCATCTGGCAAATACAATATTTGATTGATAGCTCTTACAGATTTAAAAAAAAATAAAAAGATATCAGTAAAAGCTAAAAACCAGATAGTCTCTGTTGCATTCCAAAGTAATGAAGTAGGAAATAACTATTTTAGTAGACTTTCTCTTGTAGCTACAACTGCAAGATTTGGTTACTATCTGAATATAAACTATGCTATGCGTAAAGTATTTATTTAATTATTGTGTAGACCAGATTGGCTGGAAACTTGCTGTGTAGCCTAGGATAGCCTCAAATTGACAGCCATTTTTCTACTTTAACCTCTATATGCTGGGAACCTCTGTACAAGTAAAAGCTACCATGCCCAGCTAAAATGTTCTTTACATTATGAAAAGGAAAATGAGATTCTTTTTGTAAGTCTATGCTGTTGAAGGAATTGTCTAAAAAGAAGTGCAGACTTCTGACAATGAGTATGGATTAGCCAATGGTCCTTCCCATGATGCTTCTGGGCATGGAAATACAGTGGAAGGAGAGATTTCTCAGTGTGATAGGAGGGAGGGGTCATTCGTTCTTCTTTACCATTTGTCTGACTGACTTATTTTATAATATTCCCCAACCATCTCCTTTTCTTCCGACAAAGGTCCTCTCCCAGGTGCCGTTTTATCAGCATCAATATGACAATTGATCTCTCAGAAACGTATTTGGTCTCTCTCCCATACACTCTGAGTATTCAGAAGAGAGACATGCTTTTGAAGGAAAGAGAATAAAAAATGTTAGAACTTCCCACGGAAAAAGATTCCACTATAAATTTAAATAAAGTAAATATCTTCGGGATTAGTGATAAACATTTCCCTACAACAGAGTAAATTGTGCTGGGTGCCGCCAGCTGATTCCTAAGGCAAACAGTCTCATAGGCAAGGCAAGGGGAGGATCCCCACATCACTGGCTGCTTTTCAGACGTTGCTATTAGGATAAAGATACCTTTGGTGGGTCTGGGGCTAAGGTGTGCCAATAGGAGATCACACCATGCAACAGTTCTAGGGCAAGAGGTTTATTGAAGGGGTGGGGAGAACAGAAGGCCTATTCAGGGTGGGGACATGAGAGAGGAATTCAGACAGACAGACAGACAGACAGACAGACAGTATGGTCTGGTGTTGTGGTGGGGGTGGGGGCTTTTTATGCAATGCACCTGGTGGTAGCGGGTGATGGCATAAGTGTCCTACCTGCTGCCACTGAAGGCAGGCTGGAGAAGTACTAAATTTACAACAGGGGGCTTCTGGCCAGCAGTTAGCCTGATAGTTCTATGAAGCAAGGAGTACACTCTGTGTTATTTCGTATAGTCCATGCTTCTCAGAGAGTCATCTCTACCTTGATCCGATGAATGAAGAAACCAAGGTCTAGAGCAGTCAAATAACATGTCCAGGGTAATTAGGGCTTTATCTGTTTGTTTGTTTGTTTGTTTTTTAAAGATGTCAAGTTTTTCGAGCAGTTTTCAGTTTAGAAAAAAATTGAAAGTACAGAGATTTCTCCTATGCCTGGTCCTCCCGCTGATATTATCAGTGTCCTTCCCATTGTCCCTGTTCTCTGTGATGTTGTTAGCTTTCCCTGCAGTCAATCTGCTCTGACACCTCATTATCACCTAAGATCGGTCCTGATGTTCAGAAAGTGCTGGGTTAGCAGCACGTCTTTCTAACTTCAAAGCTTCCACTTTAAGTGCAGAAGCAGAGTGTAAAGAAAAATAATAAATCTAAGAAAAAAGGGGAGATGATAGAGAGGGGCGATAGGCAGAGACAGAGACAGAAACAAAGAGGCAGAGGAGAAACAGAGAGACAAAGACACACAGAGAGAGAGAAAACATCAGACAGGGACTCAGAGACAGAGATGGAGAGGCACACAGAGAGAGGGAGAGGAGAGACAGAGAATTGAAAGACAGAGCCACAGACAGATGACAGACAGAGACAGAGAGACAGAGAGAGAGGCAGAGGAGACACACACAGAGAGACAAAGACAGAGAAAGAGAAAAAGGCAAGAGCAAGAGAGACACAGAGACAGAAAGGCACACAGAGAGAAGCAGAGAGAAAAAAAGAGAGAGAGAGAGAAGAAGAAGAAGAAGAAGAAGAAGAAGAAGGAGAAGGAGAGGGAGAGGGAGAGGGAGAGGGAGAGGGAGAGGGAGAGGGAGAGGGAGAGGGAGAGGGAGAGGGAGAGGGAGAGGGAGAGGGAGAGGGAGAGGGAGAGGGAGAGGGAGAGGGAGAGGGAGAGGGAGAGGGAGAGGGAGAGGGAGAGGGAGAGGGAGAGGGAGAGGAGAGGGAGAGGGAGAGGGAGAGGGAGAGGGAGAGGGAGAGGGAGAGGGAGAGGGAGAGGGAGAGAGAGAGAGAGAGAGAGAGAGAAGAAGATTGCTAGTGACTAAAGATGTTCCAAAAACCTGGCATTTTGATTAGGATTGCGTTGACCCTGCAGTCAGATTAGGCAGTACTGTGTAGAGTCCTCTGACCAATGAGAACGTGTTGAAGGTTGCAGCTGGTGTCATGGCTGGCAGGGAAAGGAACTGCTAAGAAGTGAAAAGGAAAACTCAGCCGGATTTGATCAGTCAGGCCAGATTCTAACTACTAGAGTCTGATCCCATAGTTTAATCTTCTTACACATGGGTGAAAAGTCTCCGTATGACAGTTCTTGTAATGAAGTTTCAGGGATGGCTACATCAAAATCCCCTCGTAAGATACCTCACTATAGCAAAGTACCTGAGAACCTTAGCGTAAGAATGAGTTCTACTGAGCAACCAACAGGGCTCAGAAGCAGGAAGGATTTGTAATAATTCATAAAGAAGGAATCTATTGATGCAGGATGCAAATTATATTGGATTTCCTCCTTAAGAAGGAGTTCTATTCACTAAGAGACAAAGCCCAGGAGTAGGACCTAAACAATTTTCAGGATTTGGGGGGAATTCAGGTGGAGGCCTGCTCCTAATAGAATAGCAAAGGATCACCAGTTTGCTCAGTTCTGCATTCCAGGTGTCAGGGCATCATTCTTCCTTCCGCTGAAGAAGGCAGACCCTTGTGCTCAACAGTTATGGCGTCTCCAATGCATACTGTAGGCTGTGCCTTTCCTGCAGGGATGGATTCTTTATCCACGCACATCCCCTTTAATTTCCTCAGTAGTTTTCAGTGTTTAGATCCTCAAAACACTGTCCATCATAATCTTTGTTTGTTTGTTTGTTTGTTTTTTGTTTTAGTTTCTTATTGCAGGGTACTAAGATAGATCAGTAAAACTGACTTGTACATATTAATGCTGTAGCCTGAACCCATTTTACTGACTGATTCCTTTGTCCTATGCTCTTTTTAGGCATAGCCCTTCTATAGACGAAATATTATGTTAGCTTCAGATAGTTGGGTACCTTTTTTTTCTCCCCTTTATGACTATTTTCTATTAGATATTTTCTTTATTCACATTTCAAATGTCATCCCCTTTCCTCGTTTCCTCTTGGAAAACCCCCTATCTCACCCTCTCCCCCCTGCCTACTGACCCACCCAGCCCAGCTTCCCTGTCCTGGCATTCCAGTACATTGGGGCAATGAGCATTCACAGGTCCAAGGGCCTCCCCTCTCATTGATGTCCAACAAGGCAATCCTCTGCTATACATACGTCTGGAGCCATGGGTCCCTCCATGTGTACTCTGGTTGTCCCTGGGAGCTCTGGGGGTACTGGTTGGTTTATATTGTTGGCTACCTTTTTAAACTTTTCTCATTTGAGCAGCCACAGGTAGGGCAAGAGTAGATCTCCTTGTCCTTCTCTTGATCCCAGGAGGAAGGAGATGTTTTTCCCTGCCTCCTCCCTGCTTTCCTGACTCCCTCCTTGCTTCCCTCGTTCCTCCCCTGCCTTCCTCTCTTCTTTGCTCCCCTCCTCCCTCTCTCCATCTATTTCTTTCATTAGTGTCTTACTGTAGGCTGATCCCAGGCTGGTCTGGAACTCTCTCTATAGGCCAGATTGGCCTTTGCCTTGCTGTAATCCTTTGCTTCAGCCTACCAAGTACTAGGATTACAGACAGAAAGCTCCCAGATGGGTCATTTATTCAAACCTGCCGCCCTACTGCCTCATCAACTTGTATACTAGGTCTCAGGCACGCACCTCCCAAGCCCAGCTCCATATTTCCTCTTATAAAGCATTTGTTCATGTTTTGCTGACTGTTGCATTTAGATCTGAAGTATATTAAAGGGTTCGGCCCCAATGCAAACATGTTCAGAAATGGGACTTTGGCGAAATGAATAATTCCTAAGGGTTTTACTTTGGTCAATGTGTTAATACATTATTGGATTTAAAATCTGAATAGCCTATTGGTGGGGATTGAAGGAAATGTGGAAGATGGAACCTAGTTGGAGGAAGTGGGTTACTGGGTATGTGACCTGGAAAAAAGCCTCTTGTCTGTGGCTCTTCCTGTCACTTTCTCTTTCCTAACTCCTAGGAGATGAGTTTATATATAATACCCTTTCCCACGCCTTCCTGACTCATCCACAGACCCTGAAGCTCCTACCTTGACACCTTGACTCACCACAGACCCTGAAGCAATGGAGTCAAGGGTGACTAAATTCTCTGTAACTGAGCAAAACCAAATCTTTCCTCTTTTAAATGGTGTCCTTCAGCTGTTTGTCACTGTGAGGGAAAAGCCTCACGCGGGGTCAGAGCATCACGATGTTATATGCATTTGAAAGTCAAAATGAAAATGCCTGAAAGACTTTATGCAAATTTGGTATTATCTCTTCCTTGATGTCTGGCGCAGCTCGCCAGAGGCCCAGTCAGATCTGTAGTTTATGTGTGGAAGTGATTTTGCATATGAAATCATTTTTTTTTAACAGATGCACGACTTGTGATTATCTATTTCTTCTTGAGGGACCTTGGGTAGTTTGCGAATTTAAGAAACAGTCCATGGCATGTACGTTGTTGTTTGGATTCCTATCGGTTTAATATCTGTAGGTATGTGTGGCTAGCTGCCACATGTAGATCTCGGCAGTGTGTCACCTTTATCCTCTATGTAGCTAACTATGGCAGTTCTAGTTCACTGATCTCATCGCAAGCTTTTTGTACTCTTGATGCTACTTGGCGCTGTTCTGCTTCGTTGAGCCCTCCTCTGATCTTCGCTTCTTCTTTTCTTTGACCCGTTTCAGCTTCAGCTTTCATTATTTCTCACAATGGAATTTCAGGTTATTGACGATAGACTTCTTAATAATTAAGGTGTGTTTTCCCCCGTTGAACAGAAGTTTTCAGAAGTTGCACCTTCAACCTAACCTTCTGCAAGGCAGATGAACTGATTGGATGTGAGTGTTTATGGAGAGGTTAGAATGTTGCAGGTCGAGAGAGCTTAATTACCATTTGTCTTGGACTATCATTTAGTCCCTTATTTGTCATTCCATTCCCACCTCTGTTTCTGATCTAAGATTCTTTTGACTATCAGGTGAAATCATTTGAAGCATACTAACTTAGCACACAAAGAACTTCCATAAACAAACGTGCAAAGCGTATTGTCAGAGAGTCTAGGAAGCCTGCAAAAGAGACCTCTCAGCATTGCTGTAACTCACCCTCTGATGTCTCCATCGATGCATTGGAAATGTGCTTGATTTGACTTAGAACTTTGCTCTCTTATGTCAGTAAGACATAACACGTCACTGGACAGATAAATGGGACATGAAGTTTGAGGTGACGTAAATCTGTCTTCCTCACCATGGTCACTCGTATTTGGCTCCAGGATAAACTATCTCCTATACTCTCAGAGGTGAGAGTTGTATTTTTTTTTTACGTCAACACTGCCTTTCCCATTCATGACTGTTTCCTGATCATGACTTGTGTTTGTTGCTTGATTTCTCTCTCTCTCTCTGTTTTCTGGAGGTTTAAATGGGCAGTAGAAGATCCTGCTTCATCTCCTCCTTTTTGCTTGATTATTCTCTTATAGAAAAGGATAACTTTACCCTGACAATTCTAACATGCACTTACAAAGCATCTAAAACAATTACCATTGATGCCACCAAGCATGAACCCACCACTTTATATACAGTATGTGCCAGTTAGGGAGTTCCCCGTGTCCTGCTTCTGTCCTGGATGGCAACAGTAGCATTCCTTTCATTTCTCCATAAACTATAATCATTCCCATCATGGTTGCTGTGATTATTGTAAGGAAGCACTTATCTTTCAGACCAGTTAAGAATAAGAACAATAAACAATTTTACTTTATCTTCTGTGATCCTTTCTGAGCCCTGAGCTTTAGATTTGTATCATTCACCTTCTCTTTGAAAAGCATATGTTAACATTTTATGCCCACTAGGACTGTTTAGACGTAAATTCTCTCCATAAGATAAGGTTTCTATTTTGTTTTCATGTAGGAAGAATAATTTTTATTGGATATAGACAGCCTTGTGAACGTTTTTCTAATTCTTTCAACACATTAAATACTTCATTGTGCGTTCTTTCTATTAGTATGATTTCTAACCAGAGGTCCACTGTGATTCTTCCCATAACTTCTAAGTGTTAAAAGCATTCCTCTTAATCTAGGTTGCTTTCAGAGTTTCCTCCAATGTGTATCTGTTCAGCAAATTGAAGATGATTTGATGTGCCCCCCCCTCTGTTTATCTTTCTTGGTGGTCACTGAATTTAAAAGACTATTTTCTGTAATTGGTTTTGGAAAAACCATTCCTTTACTTCTACCAATTTCTATAAATACGTCTGGAGGAAAGGTGGAAAGAAGTGATTTTTTTCCATCTTCCTTCATTCGTTTGTTCGTTCTTTCCTTCTTTCCTTCCTTCCTTCTATCCATTCTTTCTGTCTTCCTTCTTCCTTACTTCTTTCCTTTCTTTTTCTCTTTTCCTTTAGGAAAAAAAAAGCATTAGAAGAGTGAAATTATTCATTTGGAGAATGAGCAAAATTTCCAGAGTACCTCATCTTTTCTCCATGCGGCTCGTTTATTTAAGCCATCTCTGCCTGCTTTTGCTTCATTTTTATTTTAAGGATGGAATCTTAGAGGATCCTGACCTCCAATGTAAGTAGAGAATAGCCCAACGTGAATGCTTTGGTTCAGATCTTGAACTTAAGTCTTAGGATAGGCTTGTAGAATATTGCTTTACATCTGCTATGACAGAGACTGCGCATCTTCAGGTCTGATACTTGCATTTGGGCATTTGTTTTGTAGTATCACTGAAGGCGACTTAGCAGACTTCACATACATTCTTTTTGCTAGGCTGCCATGTTCCTCGTCTAGCTAGCACGCCTGCAGGAAGTAGCAGCTGATCCTGTTCATGAGAAGGGTGAGACTCTGGCTTTCCTCTAAGAATCTTTTACTTGAATAGTTTCTTCTTGAAGTTTGTGCTTTATATCCGTGTTAGGAGTTATGGGGATCCTTTCTCACCCTTGTTTCATATCCTTTCTTTTTGCTGTTTCAAAAGCTTTAACCCAGACTGTTTCCACTGCCGGGAGAGCGTCCTGCCTTCCACCTTCAGACTTTGATCTTCATCTATGGATTCATTTGAACAGTTAGTTATGTGCTGGCTAGTTTTATGTCAACTTGACCCAAGCTTTGGGTCTCTTTGGGAAGAGAGAACCTCAGCTGTGTCAAGGTGTCCTCACTAGGTTGGTCTGTGAAAAAGCCTGTGGGCATTTTCTTGATTGGTGATTGATGTGAGAGGTCTCTGCTCTCTGTGGGTGGTGTACCCCAGGGCTGGTGGTCCTGAGTGCTATAAGAAAGCAGCCTGAGCAAGCCACCAGAGCAAGCCAACAAAGTTCCTCCACAGCTTCTGTATCAGTTCTTGACTCCAGCTCCCTCCCCTGATTACTCTGAATGATGGACTACAAGTTGAAAGATGAAGTAAACCCTTTCCTCTCTAGGTTGCTCTTGGTCTTGGTGTTTTATCCTGGCAATAGAAGCCTAATTAAGTCATGTTAGTTGTCCTAATCAGCAGACTGGTGGTCACACCCAGACTGGTCTGAATCTCTTCCATTTGTTTAAAGGTAGCAGGTATCTGATTAGTTGTTTCCTCTAAGTGATGGCTTAGTTCACTTTTCTGTTTTACTCCAAAGGCTAGACTCAACAGTTCAAATGCAAGATCATGCCTCCAAGCCCTAAGAACTAGCAGGCGTTAGCACAGAAAAACAGGGCATCTTGTTTTTCCCATCCTCTTTCTTGAGCATCTTCCTGGCCAGTTCTATCTCTTGCAGCTTGATGGTTTGGATCTGCATCTCTTTTACAACATCCAATCATAACTAATTTTCCTCCTTTAACTACTTTCCTGCTTCACTAGAGGCTGCTGTTCTGAGTGCTGCCTTACATCTGGGGAAAATAGAAGGTAAGGGGAGACTTTAAAAAGAAATGTTGTCTAGATAACTGAACAGCTATGGGCAAAACAATAATCATAAGAACAAAACAAACCCAGTTCTCGCTTTAGGTAAAAAATTAATACAAACAGCTCATCTTATTAAATGTAAGGAATTAATGTTTAGGTAAAACTTTAATATAAAAATTGGAGAAAATCCTTGGGACCTAGGGCTGGACAAGGTGTTCATAGGCTTAACATCAAGAGCAAAATTCTTAAGATGAAAAATAAGAAAGTTTTAGAGTCCATAAAAACTAAAAATGTTTGTTTAGATGAAGAAACTATAGCTGACAAGACTATGTTGCAAAGCACACATTTGATGGAAGATTCATATGAAGACTCAGTAATCCAATTAAAATGGACTGAACAGATACCCCCTCCCTCTCTCCCTCTCTCCCTCTCCTCTCCCTCTCTCCCTCCCTCTTCTCTCCCTCTTCTCTCCCTCTCTCCCTCTCTCCCTCTCTCTCTCCCTCTTCTCTCCCTCTCTCCCTCTCTCCCTCTTCTCTCCCTCTTCTCTCCCTCTCTCCCTCTCTCCCTCTCTCCCCCTCTCCCTCTCTCCCTCTCTCCCTGGAGCTGAGGTCCGAACCCAGAACCTTGCACTTGCTAGGCAAGCATTCTACCACTGAGCTAAATCCCCAACCCTGAACAAATACTTGTCGGTTGTCACCAAATTCTTCATTGAGGGGGAAAGACTAGATTAGTCATGCTCTATTAGCATAGCGCCTCTCCTCTGGAAAATTTGGAGTTTGGTTTTATATTCCACCCCCACCCCCACCCCCCACCAAGGAACAGAAACATGTAGCTAGCTGCCAAACCTAACAACAGCCATGCTTGACTAGATAAAGACAATACATAGTTCATTCAGTCAGGATCAAATTTAGACACATCCTGGAACCCCAAATACAGTCCTGAGCTAACTGTGCACTGACACTGAGATAAACACACCAGTCCAAAGAGCTACTTAGCATTTAGCATTGTTTGATACTGTGGGATATTCACAAGCTTCTTCTTCCTCCTCCTCCTCCTCCTCCTCCTCCTCCTCCTCCTCCTCCTCCTCCTCCTCCTCCTCCTCCTCCTTCACATAACCATGACTTCCTTCACATGAGTCATGATCAAAATTATTTCTAAAATAGTTACATGGTTACATTATATTATCCTTAAAATCCTGATGACTTTAGTTGTACGTTTATGAAACTTTACAGAATTTGTGCATCTCTGGAACCTGAAGCAAATTGAAAACATTTGAAGGAAGTAGAACTTGTAGCCCTGACATTTATGTTCCAATGATTAATGTCTGCTTCTAGGAGAGCGATCCTCCATGAGGCCCTGTGCCAACTGACGATCAATATCTCAAGCTTCCCCATCAACAGGAAAAAAAAAATACCACTTTGTTACCGAACCAAAGCTTGTTAGCCTTTGCCACGCTACACTAAGCTCCTGTAAATGTCGTATTTTCAACAGTGCTTAATGGTACTGTCTCAAAATGCTGTCTCTGTTGATTACCTGAGATTACATTCTGAAGCTTAAGACTCGGAGAGTGATTTGAAATAGGGCTGGACATAGGCCTGAAAGATTGGAAGCTCCAAGTGCCTTAAACACCAACCCAAAAAGTTCAAACAAAATAAAACAACAACAGCCACCGCCCTGGGCTTGCCCCCACTCCAAATGCAGTCACCAGGCAACAGTTTCTACTTACTCTTTTTTGGACTATTTTACTTTTTATTATTTTGATTATGATGTGATTTCTGTACATGTCTAAGATATACTCAAGCTAAATACACATACTTGTTTTATTTAGATTTGCTCCCTAGGAAGGTTGCATATGGCTCAGTGCACTTTTTAAACTATATCAATAACAGATGATTTGGGGATTTGAGAAAATCATACATTGAGACCTTATTCAAGCCCCACGTGCTTTAATGCTCTATAAATTTGTAAGGCAGGCATTATAGGGTCAAGAGGAAAAATTATGTGGACTCATGAATTTATCTTTTTTGGCAAATGAGTTTGGTATATTTAACTGAAATCATTTGTTATTGCATACATATTGGAGCATACATTTGTGAGTTAATCACTCAGTCAAAACTCACGAATTGTACTAAATCTTTCACATCTGGACAATTCCAATTACTCTTAAAATTAAGCACAAAAAGTCATACTGGTCACTGTTAATCATTTCATTGGAGCATAAAACAGATGTGCACTTAGGAAAATTTCACAAAGTTGAAACTTCATCTGTACCTTGAAGAATAGGTAACATTTAGGGGACGAAAAGCAGCTCCATGCAAGGTGCAATGTTTCATCTAGTTATTGTGGAAAGCTGACAAGAAAACCCATATCAAATGCTTCTAGTCAGTATCAGGATATAATGGGCGGAAAAATCAAACCGAAATCTAGAAATGCTCTAAACTTTGGCCTATCAATTTACCATGTCAGAGAGGTCTTAAATTTTTCTAAGCAAAGAAATCACTTGAGAAAGCTATTATTTGAACTGTATTCCAAGCAACTGATTGCAAGTATCGTATAGGATCTGGGCTTGGCGTGCATTAGGTAAGAGTGGCAATATGGAAGAAGCACGTGGCTATGATTTGTGTTGTGGTTTGGACAGGCGGTGTTCCTTCAAAGGTTCATTTGTTGAAGGTTTGGCTTCTACATAGCAGATCCAATCCTGAATGATGACCAGTCATTAGAAGTCCTAACAAATCAATGAATTGATCCATTGATGTATGATGTGTATATATATATATATATATATATATATATACACACACACACACATACATACACACACACACCGGATTATATATATGACATATATCAGTTACATAAAGTATATATATGTATATATATACATATATATATATATATATATATATATCAGTTACTTTATGTACTGTAAAGGAACGAGGAATGGTAAAAATGAAAAAATAGAGACAACCAGATATAGTAGTTAGGATATGATGGAACCAAATTGTAGTTTTCACATTCTTGATCTATAAAATCATTCTGGAGTAAAGTAGCAGGCTATGCTTTTTTTT
This sequence comes from Apodemus agrarius, assembly GCA_964023405.1. NCBI lineage: Eukaryota > Metazoa > Chordata > Mammalia > Rodentia > Muridae > Apodemus > Apodemus agrarius. The sequence goes on along the minus strand of OZ030017.1, from coordinate 50,835,565 downwards.
TTTTTTTAAATAAATCTTTTTTTTTTCTTTTGGTTTTGTGAGACAGGGTTTCTCTGTGTAGCCCTGGCTGTCCTGGAACTCACTCTGTAGTCCAGGCTGGCCTCGACCTCAGAAATCCACCTGCCTCTGCCTCCCAAGTGCTGGGATTAAAGGCATGTGCCACCACCGCCCAGCAGCAGGCTATGTTTTACGTAGACATCTCCTGCTTGCAGTGGAACACATCGGTTGTATCTTTATCTATTTCCATTCAGTGTACCTGTTTCATTTATTGGTTACCTTCAAATCTGAATCTGATCTACCTGACTGAGAAATCCTCTCATTCACACTACGCTTTTATTACTTTATTAGCTAGTGTATTTCCCCTTAGTCTTAAATTACTTCCTATAATTGTCCTGCTCTGCCACTTTCAAACTAATATGATTGTTGTTCTTAGTCTTGACTCTTTCCTTGTTAGTTAATTAATTTTTGGCATGGTAAGTGTCAGTCTCCTTAACTGCTCCTTCATAAAAGAGGTACCAGGCCTACACATAAGGAGCACACAGAAAGACCAGAAGCTGAAGAAGGAAATGGCAGCACTAAAAGAGGCAGATGACGCCCGGATTCATAATTTGATCACATTTGGGGAGGTTTATTCTTTTTTTTTAAATTTTTTTTTTTTGAGACAGGGTTTCACTGTATAGCCCTGGCTGTCCTGGAACTCACTCTGTAGACCAGGCTGGCCTCGAACTCAGAAATCCACCTGCCTCTGCCTCCCAGAGTGCTGGGATTACAGGTGTGCGCCACCACCTCCCCGCTGGGGAGATTTATTCTTGTCTCATTTGCTTCCTGACCTGTTATGGTATAAAAAGCTCTCTTTCACCTTGCCCTTCTGTCATGATATAATAACTTGCTATGGAAAACAAAAATAATGCAATTATCCAATCAGACACTGTACCTCTGAAAACCCGAGCAAAATCCATCTTTCTTCCTTTAAGTTGTTCCCTTAGTTCGCGTTTCTATTGCTTCAATGAAACACCATGACCAGAAAAGCAAGTTGGGAGGAAAAGGCTTATTTGGCTTACACTTCCACATTTTGGTCCAGCATTGAAGGAAGTCAGAACAGGAACTCAAAACAATCTAAAAGCATCTTCTTATACCTAAACATATTTTTCTTAAATCCTAAACAACTTAAGTTTTTATTGGGAGACTAATATTATCTAGTTTCCAACTCCATCGGTGACTTGAGAAGTAATAAATATTATCTGAGAATGTAGGAAATGCAGGTAAGCAGCTTCCAAAACTAAAGAAATGTCAGAGACAGTTGGGTATCTGTATGGTTCCCCCAAATTCCTCTATAACATTGGAGCATCTGTCTTCAGCCTTCTGGCCCAGTATGTCTGACAGATTTTTCTGTGAAGCAAGAATTATGATGGACTTGCCTAACCTTGTTCTTGCAAAGCTCAGCAGTTGACTTCTTTGCATCCCGTTCGTCAATTTTGGACAGCATTCTGTCTGCAGAAGAAGCAAGACAATTTCTTGTCCAGTGGCAGTTTGCCACATTTGAAGGAAACTGCATAAGGATTTTCTTTGATGCTTATCATAGTCTTTGAAGTAGTAAAGGGTGCAGCTAGGAACTCATAGTCAAAAAGCCCTTAAAGTAATAAAACATCGTAAAACGTCATTTTTCTGTAGGTCTCAGGGCTTTTGAAGACCATGTATTTATCTAGTATATCTGATTTGGCAAATGTTGATTGTTACTAGCTATTTACTATCTGTTCAACCTAGGAAGCATATTTCTGTGATTAACTTAACTAGTATCTGACATGACCATAAGTTTGACTGACTAGCTATTAACTTGCATTACTTACTTGATTATAAAACAGCTTTTAAAAGAACTGGAACTTAATATTGAATTGAAAAATTGCCTAGGTACAATACCTCAAGCAGTATGTTGTAGCAAGATATAACCTCAATTTTGGATCAGTATACAAAGATCTATATCAATGTAAGGTTTTTGGCTAGTAATAGCTCTAATACTTCAACAGTAGATTCAATATTTGACTTTTCTTCTTATTATTCTTATTCTATATTCCCTTTTCTCTTTCCATCCCTTCTCTTCCCTCCCCTCTCCACAACATTAGATAAGAGAGATAGAAGGATAAGGGGGGGGAGAGAACCCCATGAGTCTAACCTCTTATATTTTCTTGTCTCCCTGATCCAAGACCATTAACAACCTCCAAACAACCCCCCTTTAATGATAACAACCATCCACCATCCAATGGATAACCAAAAACAATCTACCCCAACTCTTGGGAATAAGGGAGCTGCTCTCTTAAAATTGCTTCCTGATTTGTGGTGTCATTTTCCCTTTGCACCCCTCCTCCAAATTGAGATAAAGGTCAGTCTTAAGAAAATTAACTGTAGCATTTGTTGTTCAGTCTTGGCAAGCAGTGAAAACGCAGGCTTAAATGAAGTCCTGACTGGAACAATCAGAAAGATTGCCCCAAATGGGATTGGCAGCTTTCTTCGAAGCTGTCCTGGAAGCAGATTTTGATGAAAAAGCTATTAAGGCAGTCTGAGGTTGGATCAGGTTGGAATAAATATATCTCAGTGTCTCAGCATCCTTTTCAGCATCTTGAAGGTGTTTCTTGTTAGGCTTGCTTTTCTGGATGTTTCCTCTGTGAACAAACATACTTTCAAAGGTATTGTACATTTTTGCATTAATATAAATGTGGGATGTGGAGTGTGCAGAAATCAGTTAAAGATGATTCTTTGCTCTTTGTTAGAGCAGGTGAAAGAGTCTTTCTTTATAAGTTGGTTTGGATTGTATGACCAAACTGTAATACATATTTTCATCCATGCCATATGAAGAATGGCTTGACAAGTCCTGAGGATTCTATAGCTAATAAGATTTAATCAGTAAGCACAGCTGAAGTTCTAGCTTCCTCAGTCTAGTTCTAGAGTCCTCACGTCTCTGCCAGTCTCAGACCTGCTCCCATGTAGCAAGATCCATGTACAAGCTACCAGTTCTATTGATTTTCATAATTTTTTTCTGGTTTGTACTCAAGATCTTCAGGGGGGGTCTCCCTCTATCATGTCTTATTTTTATCAACTTGAAGGGAATCCACAGCTTTCTCTTCCTGCTAAAACAAGAGCATATTCTCTTTCCCAATATAACATCTTTCCCCTTTTCCATTTTGAGGATATCATATATCTATGCTGATCTAATTCAAGAGTCTGTTCTAAAATCTAGTATATTTTAGCAGTTATGTTATCTGTTTCAATGACATTTAAAAATTATAAAAATCCCCTGCTGCCACTGGCACCAGGGAGCCGGGAGACTCCACAGTCTCCTGTGCACAGCCCACCAGGAGAGAGTGATCTCTCAGTAGCACTTTCACTTCTGAGCTTAGAGGTGAGATCTCCACCTTCTCTCTAGAGGAGACCTGGTCCTAAGATCAGTGGAGCAGCTGGGATGGAAGTCTTCCCGCTGCCATTTGTACCAGGGAGCCTGGAAACTCCACAGCCTTCTGTGCATAGCCTGCCAGGAGAGAGTGATCTCCCACCAGTGCTTTCACATTTGAATTCAGAGGAGTAAAGGACTTACAGGCCCATAGGAGGAACGAACTCCAGCCAGAGACAACAATACCAACTAGCACCAGAGATAACCAGATGGCAAAAGGCAAGCAAAAGAATGCTACCAACAGAAACCAAGGCCACATGGCAACATCAGAACCCAGTTCTCCCACCACAGCAAGTCCCGGATACCCCAACACACCGGAAAAGCAAGAATTGGATTTAATATCCTATCTCATGATGCTGATAGAGGACTTCAAGAAAGACTTAAATAACTCCCTTAAAGAAATATAGGAGAACATTGGTCAACAGGTAAAAGCCTTTAAAGAGGAAACACAAAAATCCCTTAAAGAAATACAGGAGATCATGGGTCAACAGGCAGAAGCCCTTAAAGAAGAAACACAGAAATCCCTTAAAGAATTACAGAAAAACACAATCAAGTGAAGGAACTGAACAAAACCATCCAGTATCTAAAAGTGGAAGTAGAAACAATAAAGAAATCACAAAGTGAGACATCTCTGGAGATAGAAAACCTTGGAAAGAATTCAGGAGTCATAGATTCAAGCATCAACAACAGAATACAAGAGACAGAAGAAAGAACCTCAGGTGCTGAAGATATCATAGAAAACATTGACTCAACAGTCAAAGAAAATGCAAAATGTATAAAGCTGGTAACCCAAAACATCCAGGAACTCCAGGACACAATGAGAAGACCAAACCTAAGGATTATAGGTATAGAGGAGAGTGAGGATTTACATCTTAAAAGCCCAGTAAATATCTTCAACAAAATTGTAGAAGAAAACTTCCCTAACCTAGAGAAAGAGATTCCCATGAACATACAAGAAGCCTTCAGAACTCCAAACAGACTAGACCAGAACAGAAAGTCCTCCCAGCACATAATAATCAAAACACCAAATTCACTAAATAAAGAAAGAATATTAAAAGCAGTAAGGGAAAAAGGGCAAGTAACTTATAAAGGCAGACCTATCAGAATTCCACCAGATTTCTCACCAGAGACGATGAAAGCTAGAAGATCCTGTGCAGACCTCATACAGACCCTAAGAGAACACAAATGCCAGCCCAGGCTACTATACCCAGCAAAACTCTCAATCATTATAGATGGAGAAACCAAGATATTCCATGATAAAACCAAATTTGCACAATATCTTTCCACAAATCTAGCCCTACAAAGGATAACTGATAGAAAATGCCAACACAAGGAGGGAAACTATACCCTAGGAAAAGCAAGAAAGTAATCTTCCAACAAACCCAAAAGAAGATACCCACACAAACATAAAAATAACATCAAATATAACAGGAAGCAACAATGACTATTCCCTAATATCTCATAACAACAATGGGCTCAACTCCCAAATAAAAAGACATAGACTAATGAAATACTTCTCATGTAAATCTTCAGTTTTATCAGAAAATGTTTATAATTCCTTTTAATTAATTTAGTAATGTTTTTATGTCTACCATTTTATCTGCATTATTTTTCATGATAATCTTCAATTTTAATATGTCCTTCTATATACTTCCTCTATCTTCTCAGAAATATTTTCAGTGTAAATCTTTGATTTTTATCACAAATGTTTCTAAATCCACCTTCAATTAATTTAGAAATTTTTATGTAAATTTTTCCATGAAATAGTCAATTTTAACATGTTTGTTTATTTCTTTCTTGAATTTTCCAGAAATATTTTCCATGCAAATCTTCAATGTTATCTGAAAATGTTTATAATTCCACTTTCAATCAACTTAGAATTATCTTTATGCCTATCATTTTATCTATATAATTTCCATGATAATCTTTAATTTTAACATGTTTTTCTATATATTTCTTCAATTTTATCAGAAATATTTTCCATGTAAATCTTCAAGTTTATCAGAAAATGTTTATAATTCCACTTTCAATCAACTTAGGAATACTTTCATACTCTTTTATACTTTCTTTTGCCCTTCTATGCATCTGTAGGCTCCTCAGACCAGTATATGTCTATGGTGACTAACTCTGCCCCCATCGGTTCTGTTCAGTAGGCTTCCCTTGTTGGTACCACGAACCTAACCAAATTCCTAGGGTTAGTGAGGTCATGGGTCTTAGAAAAGAGCTTGCTACCACCGCTTTACTTAACCAGCATATAATTCCTTACTATATGTACTCACATAGTGGGTATAAGGATAACATACCTTTTCCATAAAAGCATCTCTTCTTTTCCCAGCAACTAGAGACCATCATAAATACCTGCAATGGACACAGTATTATGGATCAATGGATCATGAGGAGCATAGCTGCAGGAGATTGTAGCTCAGGGAACATATCAGAAGGGGGGGTCAGAAAGATTGTTGAGCCAGGATACCTAGAAGTCTTAGATTAAACAGTCTGCCCTAGAAATGGCTGCATGAGCCAAACAGGGACAATAGATATATCAAATTACAGAGAAGGGGATAAATACTATAGATCCCATCCCTAGGCAGAAAACTAAAGAGAACTAATGACTTCCACGAGAGGAGAATTAGCCTCTCCCAGAGATGAGGCCTCTTACGACTTAAATCATGCAGAGTAGGCAGCCTTGAAACCATATACACATAAATAACAAAAACAGATTCAGCAGGCTGAATTTGTACGTTTGCACACATGTATAACTATACATACAGGTAGGTAACAATAATAATTAAGAAAAAGAGGCTATCAATTTGAGGATAAAAGGGTTGAAGCGAGGGTACCTGGGAGAGGCTTGAGAGATGAAAGAGTGCAGAAAGTGGTATAGTTCTATTTTAATTAAAATGGGCGAAAATTAAGCAATGAACTTAAATGCAGCATTTGAGTTCTGCTTTGCATCTGCCTCTCACAACAGGGGGTCATCCGGATGACTCTTGTACACTTTCTGTGCTCAGAAACCTCTTATAAATATTTGCCAAAACTTAAATCAACAACATGCTTCAAATATGTATCCCTTTAAATACCTGCCTTCCAAATTATTATCATAAAATGAAGATGTAATTCTGCTGTTCCTCTTTTAGATGATGTTTCTTTCCTGACTATATCCTCTCTTTATTTACAAAATCCTTTACATTATTTAAACCCAAAGCACCCCTCTTTCTCTTTTTTTTTCTTTCTTTCCCACCTCCTTCCCTCCCTCCCTCTGTCCCTCCTTTCCTTCCTCCCCCTCCCTCCGTCCCTTCCTTCCCTCTTTCTTTCTCTCTCTTTCTTTTCTTTCTTCCTTTCTTCTTTCCTTCTCTTTCTTCCTCTTAGACAGTTGAACTCTTAACCTTCCTCTCTCATCATGCTGACTGCTAATATTAACCGTGTCAACATACCTGGCTATATTTTGTTTTTTATATGTATTTCATCACTTATTTAATTGGTGATACTTGGAGAACAGGGAGTACATCTTTTCATCAATGGCCATGTGACAAATATCAGTGCTTTTCACAGAATAGCTAAATGTGTAATTTAATATGAGATAAATGGAATTATTTGTACATGTTCTGGTAGAGACAAGTAGAATTGTATAGTTGACCTATGACTACAATCTTTTAGCTAATTTCCAAGTTTCCATACTTTCAATCTTCATATTGCTGTCTGAGTTATTTCTATGAATTTTAAGTTTGGTTTCAATTGTTCTCATGGTAAAATCTTAACCTTGAGTATACAAGGCTCTCTACCTCCTGCACTACTACCCTTTGTACCTTACCCTTAACATTGTGTGTTGGCCGTGCTGGGCCACAGATCAAAAATGGTTAATACCAGGCCTTTATTTCATGCTGTGGCCTTAGACGACCTCTTTTATCCTGTAGGTCACAGAAGAACTTCTAGGTTGTTATCATCACATTAAGTAACTCCAAGCTGCTCTTCGGCCAAGAATTACAAACGATTACCAAAGACTCACTGGGCTGCCATTGACAAAAAGGACTACATACGTCAGGAAGAGTCTCAACCAGACCTGTCAAAGTTTGCCGTTTGGTGATGGCAATGCTCTTTATAGCTCAGACTAATCCCTTAGATGCAATTTCAGACTAATTTATGGAAATGGTGTTTGGCACAGGGCAGGCTTCCTGTCTCCACATGACCTTCCTGTCTCTGATGACCCTCCTCCTAACGAAAGTTCCCAGCCTCTGCCTTTTCTTACCCTCCAGACCCAAACCGTGGTATACTAGCATCAGACAACACAAAAGCACCACACAAGTTTTTCCTATTGCATTTTGGGTGTTTTCACTGAAAGTGATTTGTTGTCCCGCTGTGCTCACATGACAATAAAAATAACTCTTACAATACTTATTTCCTTGCGATTGTGTGAAATGACTATATTTTGAAAAAATCTTTGGCATTAAAATACATTCACAATGAAGAATTATCAAAATGAATGGACTGTCTGTCCTGAGTGTTTGAACTGTGGGAAACTGGAACAGTAAGTTGTACTTATTTGTGGAGGTATGTGGTTTCTAATCTGAAATCTGTTTCAGTTTGTTCCACACAGGAGGACATGGAAAATACCATCTCAATAAAGCTTATGCTCTCAGAAGCACTGCAAGTCAAAACTTTTGATTTATTTATTATTTTTGTTACTGGCTTTTTCTTCCTACCAAAGGTCAAATGCCATGGGGGAATATGCCTAGTTAAAAATATTTATTGATTGATTGATTGTCAAATAAAAAAGTTCTGAAAATATTCGAGACTGGTCTTTCCAAATCTTGCACTTTAAAAAATAGCTGGGTACTGTGGGTATAGTGAAATATGCCAGTAGTTCCATGGACTTCAGAGCTTGAGACAGGGGAATCACAAGCCTAGTAACTTAGGACTAACTTAGAAATTACAATCTGATCTCTTCTTTAAACAAACAAATAACAAACAGAAAAAAACCCCACCCAACAACAGACAAAAAAATTCCTAGTAAAATTTGTCTTTATCTTTTTGTGCAGATACTTTATATCTCACTAATTCTATACAGGTTCTTCCAACATCCATCTATCCATCTATCATCTATCCATCCATCATCTATCCATCCATCCATCATCCATCCATCCATCCGCCATCCATCATCCATCATCCATCCATCTATCCATCATCCATCCATCCATCCATCCATCCATCATCCATCCATCCACCCATCCATCATCCATCCATCCATCATCCATCCATCATCCACCCATCCATCATCTATCCATCCATCCATCCATCCATCATCCATCCATCCATCCATCCATCCATCATCCATCCATCCATCCATCCATCATCTATCCATCTATCCATCATCCATCTATCATCTACCCATTTATCCATCATCCATCCATCCATCCATCCATCATCCATCCATCCATCCATCCATCATCCATCTATCCATCCATCCATCTATTATCTATCCATCATCCATCCATCCATCATCCATCCATCATCTGTCTATCCATCATCTATCCATCATCCATCCATCCATCATCCATCCATCCATCATCCATCCATCCATCCATCCATCCATCCATCCATCATCCATCCATCCATCCACCCATCATCCATCCATCCATCATCCATCCATCCATCCACCCATCATCTATCTATCCATCCATCATCCATCCATCCATCCATCCATCCATCCATCCATCATCTATCTATCCATCCATCCTGATCATGTTGTATAACAGATGCTGGAGTCAACAGAGAGTAGAGAAAAGCAAAGTACAGAATCTTCACTTGTGCTTTTCATAATCTAACTGGAAAAGTTAAGATTATCAAGCAGCTATGAAAAGTAAAAAGAAATACCTTTATTAAGTTGGAAATTACAGAACCCGGTGCTGTGACACCTCAAACGAGATGTGGTTTAGGTAGGGAGGTCGCAGTCCACTTCCCCGGGGAAGTGGCAGTGGCGTTGATAGGTGTGTGGTGAGCCAGAGCTAAAAATTACCCTGTGCAGAGAGGAACCAGTCAATGGAAAGATTCCCTGGGGCCAAGGGACTTAGCATCTTCAAGCAAATGGAAGGTGGCCAGCCATGCTGGTGCAGGGAATTGTATACGATGTTGGAACGTAAGAGGAAGTCAGCCCTGCAGGGTTATGCTATTTTAGGGACACTGCTTTCATCTTAAAGTTCCAGAGACCCGTCAGGGGGTTGGTAAGTGACAGGAGACAAGATCAGGTTTGCGTGTTGAAAGCATTCCCAGAGTTAAGAAGGAAATATATTAGGTATAGGAGATAGCACAGGGTGGTGGGTTAACTACAAGCGGCGTCTTCTATCCGATTGGGGACCAAGGAAATGCTGCACAGAGTATGGGGTAAACAGGACTTAGTGGCAAAGTGGATCTGTTACAAATTAAGTGCTATAGAGACCTGACACACTTGTCATATTTCTACCACGGTGTCACTGTTCAACGAATTCAGAACTCACTTATGCCAACACTATTTATTCTGTCCCTGTTATATGTCATTCTGGGTGCTGGTGATACAGAAATGAGCCAAGTTGCCGCTCCTGTACTTAACGCTTGTTCTAGACACCTGGTTAAAGGTGTGAATTAGGGTAGTCATAAAGACACAGCATTTGCAATACTGTGGGCCATTTTCCTTTGGCGACTGGAAAAAAAAACCCTCACCTTTTAGTGTTCCCCATTTGTAAAGTACCCCTTATTGTGTAGAGGTATCAGGGAGATGGGTAGAGGTATCCAGGGAGGGGCCAGGGTATAAAGTGGGTACTTTTAGGGTCACAAAGCTATGAGATGTCATTACTTGACCTAAGGTCTTCCAATTTCAAGCTGAGGGTATCCCCACCCCCATCTCTTCCCATTTACTAAAACCGATCCAGATATAAAAAATTTGCTTCAGAAAGGGAATTTCTCCAAACTAGCCAGAATGAAGGCTTTTCTCAGCTAGAACATATTCCTTCATTTCGTGCAAGCAAAGCCCTTGCTTTCTTCTTCAGTGTTACCCAGAGTAGCACAGATTATTAGCCAAATGAAGGCAGGAGGTGCAGGAAAAATTGGGATTTTTGTATTGCCCCATCACAGAAGAAAGAACTGATCAGTATAAGTCTTGCCCATGTCAGGTATCTGGACCCAAGCATCGACCAGGCAGGTCCACATTAACATGAACTGTTTCCTTCTCTTAGGCTGCTTGGCCTGTAACGTTACTTACTAATATTTAGCTGGTCCTTAACACACAGGTCAATGATCTTTTTTTTTTTCTTTTCCTTTTATTAAATAGCACATTTGACTTTCACAATGAGTGGTCCCAGGAATGTGGTCGGAGTGTCTTAAGACTACATAATGTCTACAGGTTTAAGGAGAACATCTTCCTCGCAGCAATCATCTCTCACGACTCGGCGCTGCCAATTTCTCAGTGGACAGGTACAACAATCAAGCCACACTGATACCTCTTCACTCTGTTAAAGCTGTTTTCTCTTATATCCGACATATTTCCAGTTACTGATATCAAACAACAGAACCACATCTGGACTTCCAAATGTTCAAGGACATTATTTAGCAAAATAAATTTATTAAAAGTATTCAAAAACTACTTCAAAGTTTAGCTGCCCGCAAGACAGTTTTTGGCACTCGTAACAGACGCTGGTTCTACAGCACAGCACGGCACGGCACTCAGTCCATCACACACACACCATTTAACAATGCAAACATACTTCTCAGTTTCAGTGATACGTGACACACTAGTACTTAAGATCTGTAGTCCTAAGAACATCAACACCCTTGCACACAGTAAACATTGTAATGTTACTTAGTACTAAAATAATAAAACTAGAACTAAAACCACTATGTGGTAACACGGACTAGTTTAGGGGAGGGTATACAGCCAGCTAGCTAAGGCCACATAATCCCAGACCTATTGATTTTAAATGCTCCAACAACGTTCCATTGTATCTTTCATCTCAGACCCTGCTTTCCCGACGAGGAAGAGCCCATTCAGGAGCTGGTTCCCTCTGTCTGATCTTCCCACAGCAGGGGAAGCTGCTCTCACACAGAGCCTCTCCTAGGTCTCTGGCTTCCTGATTCACTACCCAACACTGAATCAATAGTTCTGAGTGATGTTTCCCTAACACTCAGGCTGAATTCAAGGTCAGTTTTTTTGTTTGTTTGTTTCTGGCAGGTCACAGCCTTTGCTCTTGGGAGACAGAATGGAATGTCCTCTGTGGGGAGGGGTGGGGCTCCTTGTCTCATGTGGCATGGGGCTCCGTGGCGATCTGTGGCCTTTTACATAAGTCCTGGTAGAATTCTGACTCCAAGAAACGAGGATAAGAATTGTTCTCCATCAAGCTGTACACCCTCTTCTGAGCTGTGGTGAAGCAGCCACTTGTAGCCTCCTGGATATTTTGGGCAATCAGAGTTTTCGTTTGAAAGTCTATGTTTATCTGAAAGGACAAAACAAAACTCCATTTATTTGCTATTCAACACTACAAAGCAATGCTTAATCATAAAACATAAAAGTGTAATAATTTGTGATCAGTTATAACTGTCAAATTTGGAGAAACGTGAATGCTTGGACAGCTGGAGTGAGAGCCCTACAAGGCTGGCTCTTCTCATTTGCACTTGAATTTGGTGTGTTCAAGTCTGGTGCTTCGCTACAGTGTTGCCTTTGAATTTGGTAAGTTCAAGTCTGGTGCTTCGCTACAGTGTTTGTTGCCTTTGAATTTGGTGTGTTCAAGTCTGGTGCTTCATCACAGTGTTGCCTTTGAATTTGGTATGTTCAAGTCTCCTGTTTCGTTACAGTGTTGAATATGATCTGAGGCACCAGATTTCTTACCTCTTTGGGAGCTTCCTTCTCTATGAAGTCGGTATATATTTTCCTGGCTTTTGAGGACAGTTTTTGGGGTGATTTGGTTTTCTTGAAGTCTTCACAAGCCAACCAGAATTCAATATTTTCTTCACAGAACTCAGACTTTAAAAACGCCCTGAAGGCAGCAAGCCCGTCTGGAAGCAGAGGAAAAGCAGTATGAATGGAATGACCGGATTACACCCAGTTCTCCTGGGCACAAAATGATCAGTTTCCCAGACTTCATTCAAGCCTGTCATTCTGAAAGTCTGGCTCTTTAAGCACAAACTGCTTAAGTTTGTAGTCTGCAACAAAAAGTATACTTAACTTCGCTGTCAATGCAAGACCAGTGTTTACAGGACGGCCGTAAGTTCACTAGGAACGGGGGCTTTTGAAAATATTCTATGCAGTGGAAAAGCTGACTCAACCCCAGCCGTGAGTAACTGGCATTTTAATTTTTAGGCTAATTTTTCTTCCCCACCTGAGGCGAATACCTCCTGCTTCTCCATGATTAAACCCCAGGGAAATAAGGGAAAGAGAAACAGGCTTTGTATTGTCTGTCGGTGGTGGTAATGTCTAACGCCCTTCTTGCAAACTGCTCATTTCGAGGTGCGAAGGCAACGTTTCTAGCCTCGGGAGATACTGGTTAAGAGATCACATTCAAGAGGTTAACTTACATTTACTGGCCAGCAGTTCATCAAATGCTTCTGCCCAGAGCAGCGCTTCCTCAGGAGAAGGCCTGCAAGAGAGGTTCCACACATGAGTTCCCCCAACACACGACACTTCCCCTTTCCTGTTCACTCGGCTTGGCTAGATACTCATCTCTGCCACTATAGGATTCGAAACTTACTTGATAAAAGTTTGCTGTTTGCTTTTCTTGCCAGTTTTGGGCTTCCCAGGAGTAGAGGAGTTTTGTAAGAAGTAGCTCAAACGGGTCTTCCAATCCTTTAAGCTGGAAAAAAGAAAAGAAAAGAAAAAATACTTCAAGTGGCAATTCTTGGATGGCAAAATTGTCATCAGCTGCAGGCAGCAGTTAGAAACAAAGCAGACAATGAGTCTCGCCCTCTTAGCGTTTAAGCCCAGCACCTCTTGTATTGAACACAGTCCTATTCATTCATCTGACTATACGGAGCTTTACATGTAGGATAAGACTACATATAACAGCTAGGGTATTTTAAAAATTCACAAGTTATTTCTGACCTAATAAACAGGTAGCGGGTTTTCTGCATGCTTAAACTACAACTTGCTGACATTTTACGACTGAGAACAGCAGTCTTGACCCAGCTGGTGTTTCTTCCCTTTCTGCACTGGAGGCAGGAGGGTCTGGACTATGCCAGAGACAATGCATACGTGTGTGTGTGTGTGTGTGTGTGTGCGCGCGCGCATGTGTGTGTGTGCGTGTGCGTGAGATGGAATCCCTAGCTCTGTTCTGCGACCGCCCACAGTGCGGCTCCGCAGCAGATACTGCAGAGCAAATTACTCATTCCATAGTCGTGACTGGTGAGACCTATGTTATGATTTAAAAATGGATCTCATACATTGAGAATCAACTCAAAACATCTCCACCCAGCAGCTATGCAAGCAGCTCAGAACTAACAATGCAACGTATAGGCGCCGGCGGACGTTATTCAGCTGCAGGGTTCTGATGCCACATTAAATGCAGAACAAAAAGCCAACCAGCCCTTCTCAGCCCATCTACCGCCACCGCCACCTTCTTCAACCATTTCCTATAGTTCCCGAACTCTCCGAGCTCACACAGAAAAAAAAAAAAGCACATACCACCATATCTAGCAAGCTAACTTTTTCTCCTACCCCCCCCACCCCCTTTCTCTGCAGAGGCGCAGATTTTCAAAGCGGAGATCGAGTGAAGGTCTGTCCCTAGCAGCAAAAGCCAGGCAGGGTATGAAGAGCTCTTCGGGGGAGGGGGCATACTTACAGTGTCCGCTTCATTTTCTCCCGCTTCTCCTCGACCTTGGGGCCGTTGCCTGCGCTCTTGTCCATGGGTACGCAGTCGTGCTGGACAGCCAGGAACATGGCACTTTGCATTCTCAGACTCCCGCGGCCACCGCAGCTGTTTGAGGCCGGCAGCGCGTCGCGGGCTTTTAAGGCGGGCGGCGGCAAAGGGGCGGGGCCTGGAGGCGCCAGCCACGCCTTCACAGAGAGCGGATTGGCTCGCTGCAGACGGCACGAGGGCGGGGTCTCCCGGGCCTGCGGCAGTCACGGCAGCCGCCGAAGGGTCTGGAAGCGAGGGCGCTGTTGACGTAGGCGCCGCATCCTCGTGCGCACACTGGGTGGGAGGGGGCGGGCGGGGACAGGGAGCGATGGCTGTTAGGCTGTTCGAGCGGCCACAGCGGTGAAGGGTCCCCGAGTTCGTGGCTTTTCCTTGAGTGAAGGCCGTGTCTTTTACTGCGTGAAGAACCTACCTTTTACAGTGTGTGTGTGTGTGTGTGTGTGTGTGTGTGTGTGCGTGCGCGCGCGCGCCCGCCCCGCCTTTGCATTTTATCTATTGTTCATCCGGACACCTATAAACTGCAATGGGGATGGGGTTGCACTCAGCCACTCCACCTATTTTAGAGAAGGAAATCAACAACTAGAGAAACCTGAAACAAGGGCTGCGGAGCTAGGTGCTGTGACTCTGTAGCTCGCGCAGGCACCTTGGAATTCCTAAAGGGAATGCACGCCGCTCAGGGAGGAAGCGGGTGAAAGTGTCTATTAAAACCTGCAGTTTTGATCTTTAAATGCGTGGTTGCAGCAGGCTGTGACGTCGCAGGGTCGTTCCCCAGGAGACCCGAGAGGGCCATCTCCTGCGGGGCACAGCACAGATCCGAGCGATAGGTGAGATATACAAAGGGAAACCCAAAAGATCTCGCAGTTCTGCTGCACCCGGATCATTTGTAGTTTCAGAGTGTAAGGAATCAGGATTTCCTCGTGAGTCATTCACGGTTGAACAGACTTAGGACTTACCAGATGTTCAACTGATTAAGTTGGGGTGGGGGTGCGGTGGGGGGCCAGAGCTAGATGTGAGAGCCGGTCGGTGTAAACAGTTCGTTTGCACAAGCTTCATTTGTGATATCCTCAGAACTCCGTCTCTGCTCCCGCAGGGTTTAATATCCCTTGGTTTGTAAGAACTAATACATGACTTCAACTACAAACTGATTCAGCTTCCTATGTTACCAGAATGATGCGGCGGCGGCGGAATACCTAAGTGGTTTTCCCATAAAGTCTGAACAAACAGACTGACAAAAAGGTACGGACGGCCTAGGCTCTAGTTATTCTGCTTCATACTAGACCTACTGAAAAGAAAATGAAGACCCATTCCTCAAACCCGGGACCAAGCGACGCATTGTGACAGGCTGCGGGTAGTTGAGCTCCAGGTTTGAGTCAGAGACAAGTCTGCAATCGCTAATGAAGAAAATCGGTATAGCCTTTACTATAGAAGGAATAGCATTGTAATTTCAGTATCAAATACTTGAAAGCATGTTTATGAATCTGCAAGATGGAATTTTTAATAAGCCCCAAAGAACTGCACTGTTCCTACATTTGTTTTAATTTCTGACGACTTAATATTTATTAAGCAGGTATAATGGAAATAGTGTTGCTGTTTAAAATATCTGTAATGTGCAGGCATAATTGATTTTTTTCAACAGTATGAAACAGGATTTTTTTTTTTTTTTTTTACTTAAAGCCCCGGGTATTAAAATCATCACTATAGATCAGGTGACCCTTGACACTTGTGGCTGTTAGCAGGTGTAATCAGAGCCAGTGCTTAACTAGTAGTTGCTAAGTGCCTGTTGGGGCAGTCGCTTTCCCCTGCCTGAGCCTTAATTTCTCACGACTAACGGCAGCAATGTGACTTTTTCTTTTCTTTTGGCTGGTCTCAACAGATACTATGCAAATCTTGCATTTAAGACCCTTTGTAACGCCAACAAAACGCATTAATTTGCGCATACAAACAGGGCAATCTCAAGCCAGCTTTTCAGCATTAAAAAATGGCAAGGAGTAACTCAAAATTAGGTTCTAAATGTGTAGATTCTAGTAACTATCAAGATAATGCAGGTTTGTGTGTGTGTGTGTGTGTGTGTGTGTGTGTGAAGCTTGTCATGAATTGCTGTTTATATAATAAATGAGTAAGGACAAGAAACAAAATAGTTCATATTTAACCTCTTCAAGATCTTCAAACCTGAAAAGCTCTGTCCTTTTTATACATTAACAAAGTGAATTTACATGTACCCTGCTAACTAGTTGAAAGGTAGACTACCCTAGATGATTTTTGTATTTAATACATGTCCCCCCCCTCCCCAAGCCTTTTCAGACTGACACTTGGTCACAAAATTATTTTTCTCCCTGGAGATTGTGGTTGCTTGATAAATTTGCATAAGCTTACAACCACCGGTAATTTTGAGAGTTTAGGCAGTACCAACTACAGCGGAAAGCTTTTTTTCTTGACAAGTTCCCACATTGGACCTGGAGGGAATATAGTGGCAGAATGCTTGCTAAGCACGAAGGGGCCCTGGATTCTATCTCCACCAAAAATAAATCCCCACGTTAAGGTCTTTTTTCAAGACCGGCTTACATATTTAAAGTAAAAGCTTCATGCCTGGCGACTTCCCTTTAGAGTTTGTTGTTGTTACAGTTGGCTTTTAGGTAAATAGGATTGCTAAATACTAAGATGACACACAGTTTCCATTTTGTGGTGGCGGAAGCAGCTAGGCAGTGGGTTGAAAAAAGACTGGCCCGCAAAGCCACAGCCTGAGATCCGCGGAGAAACAAAGAAGCGTAGGTTTCCATTTTGAATCTGCCACGCCCTCTGCTGGAGCTGTCTGAGCACATTCCGCTGGATTCTCCCAGAGCGCAGACTCTTCTTCAAACAAATATCACACAGATAACATGAAGAATGGCTCACTTGCCAAATGCCTATCTTCTCCATTAATTCATTGTTGAGAATATTTATATACTAACTCAATGCTTTAGTAATTTAGAACCAATATATGCTTAAAAAATACCCACAGAAATATCATTCTGTGTATAACTAAGTGCTTTAAAAAAACAAAACAAAACAAAAACTTGGCAATATATTTAGATACTGATTTGAAAGAACTCCAAACCTGTGGTTCACCTTTGTGAAAAGTTCTTTTCAAATAAAAAAAAACATGGGATAGGTAATTGAAAAATAATTTTTAAAATGTCAGTAATGTTCATATAGTCAGAAATGTGACATAGGTCTCCCCTGGTCCCCCCTCCCCCCCTCCGTTTTAGTTTGTCCAACTTTACTTTGTGAAATATTTTATCAGAATGGACACATGATTTCACAAGACTCTCTTCGTCACCCTTTTCCTCGAACATGATCTCAGATTTTAAGGTTATTATTAATTTCTTAAACGGTAACTTCTGTGCCCAGAGGCTAAGAGAGAAAATTAGTGTTTTTGTCGGGATTGTATTGCTTTAATGCTTGACCTGTGTTTCAGAGGACTTAGTCACCCAGCCAGTCTGTGTTGGTGGTTTCAGTTAGTTGTGGCCCTGCTTCCTCTATACTTTAAAGTACGTATTCCAAATGCAGGCAGGCAGGACATTGAGAATTTAATCGCCTTCTTTACCGAAACACTGAGAATAATAGGAACCTAAGGATTTTTTTTTTTAATTTCTGAACGAAAAATGCTAACATAAACCAAATATTTCATAGAGGTGTGTTCAGGAGTTGTGAAGACTGGGAGTTAAAGACTGTGCTGTGTGCCGTCTAAAGCAGGGGGCCGTTGCTTGCTGGGAGTTGGAAACTGATGGGAGAATGTGGTTAGAAATACTTCCTTGTACAGTAAGTTGCATAAGTGACCTAAAGACTGCAAAGTACAGAAGCAGAGACTGATTTCTTGACATGTCTTACGGCTGGAATTCTAATTTCGAGCCAGAGAAACTGGAGTGTTAGTTGGAATGCATTTACTGTTGTTTTCACACCGGACATGTTTGGTTAAGGACATGTTAGCTTTCGAAGGCTTATGAGCTGCCCGTCACTGGGGATGTAACTTCACTTTTTTTTTTTCCATGTATGAAAGGACCATTGGCAACACGAGATGTGATGCACTATTCCCCACCCTCCAATATACTGAAGACTTTTAAGCAGGGAACAAGTATCTGTTTTATGTATTCTTTAGGCCTTTATTTCATGGACTACTTTATGATAATAGATAGCCTTGTACATACTCTCTTCCTTCACTTGCTTTTCTTTTCTTTTCTTTTTCTCATTTTTTCCTCTGCCTCCTCTTTTTCTCCTTCCTTTCCTCTTTCTCCTTCCTCTCCTCTCTTCCTTCCTTTTGACTTCTGCCTTTCCTTTGTTTTACTGCCTTCCTTCTCTTCCCTTTCCTCCCCTCTCTCCTCCCCTCTCTTTCTCTCTCCCTCTTTCCCCCTCTTTTCCTCCCCCTCTCTCCTCTCCTCTCTTTCTCTCTCCTTCTTCCCCCCTCCTTTCCTCCCCCTCTCTCCTCCCCTCTCTTTCTCTCTCCCTCTTTCCCCCTCTTTTCTTCCCCCTCTCTCCTCCCCTCTCTTTCTCTCTCCCTCTTTCCCCCTCCTTTCCTCCCTCTCTCTCCTCCCCCTCTTTCTCTCTCCCTCTTTCCCCCTCTTTTCCTCCCCCTCTCTCCTCCCCTCTCTTTCTCTCTCCCTCTTTCCCCCTCCTTTCCTCCCCCTCTCTCCTCCCCCTCTTTCTCTCTCCCTCTTTCACCCTCTTTTCCTCCCCCTCTCTCCTCCCCCTCTTTCTCTCTCCCTCTTTCCCCCTCCTTTCCTCCCCTCTCTCCTCCCCCTCTTTCTCTCTCCCTCTTTCCCCCTCCTTTCCTCCCCCTCTCTCCTCCCCTCTCTTTCTCTCTCCCTCTTTCCCCCTCCTTTCCTTCCCCCCCCTTCACTCTCCTTACTGTGTGGCACAGGCTGGTCTCCCACCTCTTGATTTTGTTGTCTCACTCATCAAAGTACTATGATCACACTAACACATAACAAACAAACAAACAAACAAACAAACAAATCCCAGAGTCCCAATAGAAAGAACTTGAAACAGAGGGTTGCTTGTTTTGTCGAGAGGTGAATAGAATCTGACACAGTTGTGTTGTAAATATCCAACTCTAAACTCAGCGCTAATGGCACCAGAGCTCGGCAAACTTCCCAGCTTGTTAAAGTGAGATTATTTCTGTCTTTCCGTTCATAAAGTGTGTTTAACAGAGCAGGTTGGAGGAATTTCTTGTCCATAATCGGGACACTTGCTTTTTGTTCTTACCGTGGCGGTTTCACCAAAGTTCACTGTGACGTGTAATTACTGGGGTGGCATGTGCCCCTTTCGGGTGGAAAGAACGAGTGCCTGCCAGTGTAAAGGGCATCAGCTAAGTTCTATCTCGGTGTACTGAGGACCAGGTGTGTCGGGGACCGAAGTCTCCTGATGGGGTTTCTTCATTCCACAGCGCTGAAGACTGATGCGTACAACCTGCATGGAAGCTGGCTCTGGCCCTCGGCGCCCTGCCGTCTCAGTACAATCTGCACGTAAGCTGGCGCTGGCCCCCAGTGCCCCGCCGTCTCAGCCTGACTTACCGCCCTTTCTTGGGTGACCGGTGATCCGTGTCCTCTCTGGGTTTCCAGGTTGTCCTTTTAACTTCGTCCAAACACAGCATTGGATACATCAGTGATTATTGATGCTGTAAGATTATGTGTTAAAAAGACTTTTAAAAGATTAAATAATAAAAAAGAGAAACCAAGTTAGGTTCACAGCAACATTGAGAAAGCCAGGTAAAGAGACATAGCTCTTTGGCTTCCTGTTCCCACTCGTTCATACCTTCTCCCATTATCAACACGCCTCACCCAGATGACAGGTGTGACGAGCCAGTATTGACACATCATTATCATCCAGAGTTGTTGGTTGATGACAGGGTTCATTCTGGTTGGTGTACATTCTCTGTGCTTAGCCCCAAGTCCAGGGACCAGTAGCAACCACTGCAGTATCACACAGAATACTTTCACTACCCTAATTACCTCTCTGTTCGAATTTATCTTGCCCTCTCTGATACGTTCGGCACCTGATTCTTTTTTTTTAAAACCATTTTCATAGTTTTGCCTTTATTAGAATGCCATCTTAATTAAGGTTTGGCATCTAGAGTACAGAGCTTTTGGATTGGGTTAAGTTTTTTTTATCCCTTTTCCCCCTCGTGGTTTGATAGCTATTATTTATTTATTTATTTATTTATTTATTTTTTCCGAGACAGCGTTTCTCTGTATAGCCCTGGCTGTCCTGGAACTCACTCTGAAGACCAGGCTGGCCTCGAACTCAGAAATCCGCCAGTCTCTGCCTCCCAAGTGCTGGTTTTAAAGGCGTGTGCCACCACCGCCCGGCTGATAGCTATTCTAATATCACATAACAATGGTCCCTTATTTGAAGTTTCCATAGTGTAATTCTCTATTCACCTATTAAAGGATATCTGGGTTGCTTCCAGGTTTTGGCAAACATGAATAAAGCAGATTTAAGTTTTGTATGGGCATATTTTCAAACTCCTTGACTAAATACCAACAGTGGGCTGCTCAATAACAAGAACATATTTAGTTTTGTAAAAAAACATCACGTTGTCTCAAAAAAGTTGCTCTCCCTATCATGTTCCAATTCCAAATGGCACTTTCTCTTACTCTGTATCTCTGGCATCACTTGATGCTCTCAGTACCATACATTTGGGTGACTCTAAAGGTGTACACTGACATTCCCCTGGTTTTAATTCACAGCCCTCTAAAAGCATATGATGCACAATTTCTTTTTGTATCTATATTTGGCATTTACTTGTTTTCTTTGGTAAGGTGTCAAAGGTTTTGGCCAATTTTAAATCAGACTATTTTCCCATTGTTGAGTTTTAAGTTTTTTATATTTTTAAGTAGCAGCCCTTTATAAAATAAATGCATTTGTTTAATTTTTCCCTCTAAGCCTGTGGGACTTCTCTTTTTATTCTTCATTTTTCTGTCATTTTAATTTCAGATAAGCCCATCTAGTATTTCTTGGTTTTGGCAAAAGTTAGTTTTCATCTGTAATGAAATGACTTTAAAAATAACATACATTTTTTGACAGCAACGCTAAATTTTCAGACTCATGGTAAGATCCAGAAAATTATATTCATAATTACCACGAGTACAAACCTTTCAAGCATGGATTTCTGTTACATGGCAAACAAGATCAAGAAAGCAACTATCAAATGAAAGAGACCCAGACAAGGCAGATCCTAGGATAGCACATTAAAGGTCCTGCTGCTTCTTCAAAGGGTTCCTGGCATATTGGACAACACCAAGACAGCCAAAGGCTGCCCCTGTATCAGCACCGCGATCAGCACCTCCTATTGTTGAAGCACCTACATTGATTAATGAACATGGCAGCCTTATGGGTGTCTGCTGATTGCACTGGTCTGAAACCCCTTCTACACAGCTACCACACGCTCTTCTGGGTCTTGGCTGTTATATGTAAAAGTGACTGTCAAAGCCTAAACCATCTTGATTTTTCTCTTCCGTTATCTTCTACAAATATAGATTTATACTTTACAATTAGATCTGTGATCCATTTTGAAGACTTTTGGAAAATAGTTACTTTTTCAAATATTTAAGTTTACCCCTCAAATATGTGTTAGTAATGTCTATCTTTTTGTAGAATTAATATGTTCAACAAATTTATCCACTATTTTTCTAGGGTATAGTGGGTACTTGGTAAAATTAAGATATTCTCTGTCATCTCCTCCCATTCCCTTCCCCCCACTTTGTCTCTTTCTCCCACCCTCCTTTCCTGTCTTTCTGACTTTCTGTCTGTCTGTTTGCCTGCCTTGTTGCTTTCTTCATGAACCACACAGGCTTTCTGTCTTTCTATTTGTCTGTCTGTCTGCTTGCCTGCCATATTCTCTTCTTCATGAACCACAGATGGATTTATATGTCATGTTTAGCAAATGCTTACAATGACTGCCTGCCTATCTGTCTGTCTGTCTGTCTGTCTGTCTGCTTGCCTGTCTATCTTGGTCTTTAATATAGGGTCTCACAGTGTTCTGGCAAGCCTATAAACTTTCTGTGCACAACAGGATGGCCTTACTCTACTGTCAGTATGTCTGCTTGAGGTTCACAAATACTGGGTGTTTATAATCACACATGGCATCATTTCTTTTCCTCAATTCAGTTTAGCAAGGACTTGGCATCTCTGCCTGTGTTTTCCCTTTACCCTGTCACATTGTACTGAAGCTTTCTCATTTGGGATCTTTCAGTGCATCAATCATTTTGTCTCCTTCACTGACTGTTTTATAGTGTATATTTGGTTTCATTTCTTGAAGAGTTTTAAGAGAAATTTTAAAACAGGCCAGATGAAGACACATTAGCAACCTTGCCAATCTTCATCTAGATAAGCTATATTTAACTGAGCAATATTAGTTGTTTTCACAAAACAAAAGATGAATCTTTGGATTAATTTTTTTTCTAGAGGGGCCCATTTTCAGACACATTTATTAAATTCAACTTCAAGCTTTCATTAACTATATGTCTTCTTCACAAACCATAGATGGGTTTATCTCTCATGTTAGCAAGTGCTTACATTCTTAAGGAGGAAAGGGCTCATTCTGGCTCACTGATCCTGGGTCCAGCCCACTACATCAGGAAGGCAAGATGGAAGGAGGAGTTGGACACATCTGGTTACAAGAAGTAGAGGACAATGAATGAATGAATGAGTGTGCTCAGCTCCCCTTCTTCATTTTATACAGTCCAGGGTCCCTGCAAAGGGAATGGTTCCGCCCACAGTGGAGACCTCTCTTCTAACATTGGTTAAACTGGCTAAGGTCATCCCCTATAGGCATTCCCAGAGGATTGCCTACCTCTCAGGTGATTATAGGTTCTGTCAAATTACCAACACAAACCATGACAGTTTCCCATGAGCTTGGTCTAACTTCATCATTTAGAGTTCGTTCCATATGCACTAGTTTTTTTTTAGTTAAACTATTTTTTCTAGATTAAAAAGTTTTTTCACTTTATCTCCGTTTTAAATAAGGACAGTTTTATACTTAACCGGAAATAAAATTTTCTACCTTTGAAGATGGGAATTTTCATGTGAAGCATCTTTTTGAAGTTGTTCTTCCTTCTTCTGATGGATTTTGAAAGCCATTTTGCTTGTACATGCTTGATATTAGATTGCTTTGATGTGTCTTCTAAAGATGAGTAATTCTTCTAATGTCAGGCTCAACTTGTTCTGAATGTTTAGATTTCTCCTTATCAAGTCCACTGCAAAACTGCTTCAAGCTGGCTCAGAGATGGAAATCTCCCACTCCTTATCAATGGCCTCCAAGTTTTTCCTTTTCAATAACGCGTTCATCAGCTTGACTTACACTGACAGTGATTCAAGTCCTTGAAATTCTTTTGCAGGCTAAACAGTTTAGAAATTTTATGATATTCTGTTTTAGAAAGGCAGAATTTTCAGGGTGGGCTTATATACCCCAGGCAATTGCTAAATCTCCAGTTTCCAGTATCTAGATTTACTTTACATGCATAAGATGGGTTTTAAAATATTAAAACATTCACCATGACTGTAAACAAAACCACTTCCTATAGGAGTCCATGGATATTTGTGCAAACTTTAAGGTCCCCTGATGGGGCTGCCATTTGGCTGGCCCAGAATCTCTAGAATTGTGGTACGCAGAGCCCCCCATCCATGAGGAGATCCCATCAAGTCTTCTAGTCTACGACTTTAGCTTTTCAGGATAGTGATGGCTACATAATCCATCAGAGAATATCAGTGAGCTTTCATTTCCTGGAACCAAACTAATAATGCCATGTAACTATGGTAGTCCCCACCCCGTGCACACAAGGGAGTAAATTATTGGCTAATGTTTCCTTTTTTCTGTAAGACAAGCACTTAATCCTCTTGCCCTGTTTCTCATTTTCTCCACAGAAGCACAGCATAATTTCTATTTTCAGAGATTTTTTTTTATTTCTAGCTATCCTTGATGTAACCTAAACAAGACTGGGGGAAAGCTGGAGAAGGCTTGGGAAGGACCCTAAGCAAGATTTCGAGTTACTTTTCCAATTTCATGTTTAAAAACAAAAAGATGAAACAAGTAGAATTTAAAATTTATTTCACATGTCCAAAGAATACTGTCTAGTCATGAACCAGGAAACCTTGTTTCTCTTAAACTTTTCCCTAATGTGATGAAAGTTTTACTAAAGTCCTTCTAGTTGCTTTTGTTCAGAACGATTGTCTCTGAGTGTTTTAGCTACTGGGGTCAATTGCTCTCAACAAAGCTGATCTGTAGACCACGGAATCACAAATGGCCTAGTTCAACTAGTAACTTAAATATATGAAAAATGAGAATATATGTTAGTTGGGGGACTATTGTGTTTTGGTTGGGGGTAGGCTCACTAAAGCATCTCAGATATGCTGAAGATTGGCCAATCTGGATTTAGCAAGGATGGCTGGCTCTGTAGGTCTTAACTTGGCTTTCTCATGTGTACGAAGGTCATGCCTGCTCCATGTGAGTTTCATCCTTGTCTTATAACCCAGGTAAAAGATGCCTTCCCATATGACTGTTAGAAGCAGAAGGCAAGACAGTGGAAAGCAGTTACAGAATTCACATTTCACAAAGTTTACCTGACCGTGAGATGTCAACATGTTACCTTTACCTTTTTATTAAGTCATGTTCTTCTACAGGGGGACAGAGACAAGCTGTGACCGGTGACAAAGTTGCCCATCTCATTTATCCGTGCGCCTCCATTCATCATCCATTGTGAATAATAGTTGGAGTGTTTGACAGGACAGGGGTGAAAGCCTGGTGAGCTTCAGCTCAGAGATGCCTACATCTCAGTCATGTCTATGTTTATGGGACAAAGAAATGCATACTGCAAAAGAGGCTGGCAAATTACGACAATCCACTGACCATGGAAGCAGAAACTCTATGGTACACAGTATAGAGAGATGAGGTGGTCAAAATGCTGATACAACAAGATCTTGTTCAGAGTAGCTGGAGAATTCCAGGAGATTCCCCCATACACTTAAGTCTCATTTTCTTTTCTAATGAGGAGAAAAATGTATGAATAGATTGCACAAATTAAATCTGGTGGGGCAGGAATCAGATCTTTTGTCTAATTGTGTGTGTGTGTGTGTGTGTGTGTGTGTGTGTGTGTGAGAGAGAGAGAGAGAGAGAGAGAGACAGAGACAGAGACAGAGACAGAGACACAGAGACAGGGGCAGAGAGACAGAGAGAGACTGGTTCTACAGTTAGTTTTCTAGGAAGAGTAAGTCAATGTTGGTTTTAAGGAAGAAGCAATAATGCATCAGATTATTTTTCCTACTAGATGACCCAGAGATGAAATGATGTCTTTAATTTTTGTTCTAAAAAAAACAATGGTAACTCAGAATTCCAGAATTTCAGTCATGATAATGATTATCATTATCTTCTTTTTTCTGTTTCTAAGGTGACTAGGTTCTGGGTTTCTGCTCCTTGGAGAACACCATGGTCCTTTCTTGGCATGGGTTATCTGTGCTAAAACTTGGGAAAAGTCTGGAGGAAGCATTTTATGCTTTGCACAACTTGTTAAGAGGAACTTAGAGGGTCTCTCTTTTACAGTTTAAATAGTCAATGTTTATTTTCACTTGATGGAACATAAAGAGACATCCTTGGGAGAGTACAATTTGGAAGACTGATTTTGTTTGTTTGCATGCGTATGTATGTATGTATGTGCATGCATGTGTGTGTGTGTGTGTGTGTGTGCGTTTGCGTGTGCGTGTATGTGTGTGTGTGTGTGTGTGTGTGCGTGCGTGCGTGTGTGTGTGTGTGTGTGTGTGTGTGTGTGAGTATGTGTGTGTGTTCAGGTTTGAACTCAGGATTATGCTCATCTAAGTACGTGATCTGCTGATGAGCTACTTGTCCAGGCTGTAGACTGCTGTCTGGTTTGAAGAAGAACAACTCTGGCTCATTAAAGGAGGAAGTGTATGCTTGTATGCATGAACTGGAGAGAGGTTATACGTCTCACCGAGCTGTGTACAAGATGGCCAGAAAACCTTTCACACAAATGTCTCATATCCAAGTCAGATTCTTTGTAGGACATTGGATTTGCTTTGTTTGGAAGAGCTTTTTCTCAGCCTCTTTTGCAGCACACCTCTCTTTGTCCTGTAAGCACTGACATTACTGAAATGTAGTCTTTGCTCTGAGTTCCCTCTGCATCTTTTCTCGTTGTTTATGCTGGTTAATCCCTGTGCCGAGCTCTCGGCTCATCTCACACTCTCATGGCTAATTGTCCTAGCTTGGCTCATTCAGCAATTTAGATGAACTTGTTCTTTCTTATTTTGTTCTCAAACGACTTCTCTGAGGGAAACAGGCATCTACAGTTTTAGAGAAAATATAGGACATAGATAATAGTCACTGCTGGCCTATCCTTTCCCAATTCTAGATTGAGTCTGTCCTGCTGGTTCTTTCTACTTTACTTCTTAAAATATGAATACTCCCTTCCTTCTTTCTACTCCAGCCACTTTCTAATTTTTCTCTACCTCTCTTTTCTTAATGGAAACAAATTTCTTAGTTGTCTTCCTCCACCATCAAATATTATATACATTTACTAAGGATATATATACATATGTATAGTATAATTTGTGAATAAGTAAAATATTCTATTTACATGGCTCATTGCTTAGACATTTAGGAATTTCTATTTTGGACCATTATGTAATATACTGTTTCTGTCAGATAAATGGATGGGAGGCCTAATATAAATATTAAGAGCCTAGAAGAGTCCCTAGTAATTTCATCTTTTATAGGCTAAAAGACTTCATTTATTGTTAAGTGTTAGGGTTCTGCTCTTATACAGATACAGATGAAAAAGTTTTCAGTTTATTATAATGGCCATAATATATGAAATTATTAGTTTTGACCAACTTCCGAGATTCAAGAGATTGACAACAAATTTAAAATATGGTCAATGAGGTTGTGTTTGAAAAAGTAAAACATAAGAATCTGGATTTTTCCTTAGCTCTATATACTTACCTCTTTGCTCCCTCTTCCCCTTCTATTGAAAAGACTGAACCGGTAATATAATATAACAATAGGAATAAAATCAAACTGCTATAGAACTGATGGAATAGAAAGAAGATGGACCACTGGTCTCTACAAAATTGCAGAAATCCTGGAATATAGAAAGAGAGTTCTGGGGCCAAAGGGAAGCAGAAGAGAGCTACTTGATACGTCAGCGTGAGATGCACAGAGTCCCCTCAGATGTGAGCAGCTAGTTTCTTATATCAGTGTGAGATGCACACAGAGTCTCCTCAGATGTGAGCAGCTAGTTTCTTATATCAGTGTGAGATGCACACACAGAGTCCCCTCAGATGTGAGCAGCTAGTTTCTTATATCAGCGTGAGATGCACACAGAGTCCCCTCAGATGTGAGCAGCTAGTTTCTTATATCAGCGTGAGATGCACACAGAGTCCCCTCAGATGTGAGCAGCTAGTTTCTTATATCAGTGTGAGATGCACACAGAACCCCCTCAGATGTTAGCAGCTAGTTTCTTCAGTGGTTTCTTGGATAATGTTTAAAATATGAACATGCTGGAAGGCAGTAAGCAAGGGTTAAATTAAATTATTTCAGAGTTTGAGGTAGTAGCACACGCAGAATTTTTGCTTAAGTTTGACTTAAACTTATTTTTGAGTTATTTGAGAAGGTTGTGTAATATGCTTTGATCACATCCCCTCCTCTCTATGACCCCCAGGTCTCCCCGTCTCCCCTCCCCAGACAACATTGTGTCCTCTTTTATTTTTTTACCCGTTAAGTCCAATTTGAACTGCCCATGTAGTCTTGGATGTGTGGCCTTCCACTGAAGCATAGTGGACTTATAAAGGATTAAGCTCAGAAAGGAGATCAACCCTTTCCCAGCAGCTTACAACTGCCAAATACCTTCTAGGTTTGGGGTGAGATTTAGACTGGCTGGAGGTTTTGCCAGTTTTGCAAATGCTGCTGTGATGGCTATGACTCCGTAAGTGCTGCTGTCCTGTCCTGTCTGGAAGACACTGCTTTCTTATAGTCATCAAATGCCTCTGGCTGTTCCATTCATTCTACCTCCTAGTCTTCAAAGCACCATGAGGCTTGGGAGGATGGAGTGTGATAGAGATATCCCATTTAGGGCTGAGCATCTGATAGTGTCTTCTGCACCTTGCCGCTCGTTGGGTATCCGCAACAATTACTAGTCACTGCAAATAGAAAGTTCTCTGGCACTCACAGCGTGTGACTAGACTGGTTATAGGCCTTAGAGGAGAATCTATTACTTTTCCTTTGCCAAATGGATGTGTAGTGTTAAATTAACTCCTAGAGACTTATTGTGATACCCACTGATTAACGCAGTTTTCAACTGTCACCAGAGAAATTTCTACTGGGTTTGACCTTACACGAAGAGTGTGTAAATGATCTTATAAATTAAAAGGGGACATAAATATGAGAGGTAAAGTGTATGTAGAAATTATGAGTTAGGCATTACACATAATCTTTTGAGATGGGTCAAAGTCATATATAGAAAATAATTCAATAAAAATTAGTGGGGTTTTTTTTTTTTTTTGAGAAAAGGAATCGAAAACAGATCAGCGAACATGTTTGATGTGTAATGGTCTGGGGGAGGACTGAGTTAAGGATTCTGAAGTTGAGTCAGAGCCGAAGAGGAGCATGGGTGTCGATGAGTTCTGACATCAGGCTTCAGTGGGTTGTTTAGATGAGCTGTATCAAGCCATGCAGGGGTGAAAAACTCCCACATTGCTGCAAAGCAAAGTGATATTCTCAATCACTGCTTGAAGTCAACAGCCTAAAGAAGAAAGCACCCAAGAGAAAAATCAAACACCAACTTCAATTTTGAAGCCGTGGAAATGTTAAAATACTTTCAAATGGGTTTCACCAGTAAATATTGTAAAGTAAACAGAAATATTTTTTTATAGTGGAATACAAAATTCCTGCCTTGTACTGGTGCTAAAATGGAACTCTTTTAAGCTCACGACAAAAAGAAATGAAAAATAGTGTGCTGTAATTTACAGACAAGCTATGTCCTATGTAGCTATGTCCTTAGTAGCGCCCCTAGCTTTGGGATGGAATGTGTGGATGTGGCCCTGCTGTTCAACTGTCCCCACACAGAGTAAGAGGCAGTAGTCGCAGTCTGATCCAATATCTGAGTCAGGGGATTGCTAAGACAGACTCCTCAGCAGGTGTCTTGTGTGCTCACTTCTGCTTCTTAATGTCTTACATTGGTCACTTGTATGGCTGACCTATTTTACTTTGCTCTCATGAAATAAGAGCTATAATTATTTACCCTGGTCACCACCTAGGACAAACTTTTCCATAAGACAGTGCCAAGAAAACACTTAGTGGATGAATCTAATCAAAGAAGCTGTGTTTCAGTGAGAAGTCCACTGGCTTTGGAGACGACGACGATTTGGTCTCAAGGCCAGGCTGCTAATGATTAACCACCGTCTGTCAGGGCACTTCCTTCCTTGTCAGCTAAGACTTCCCCTTGGGAGCTTCCCAGACACCCACACTATCCAGCATTCAGAATGAACTCATTGTGCTGTGCTTTCCCACAAAGCCATGCCTCCTCTTGGGCAGGCGACACTCTGCTGTTTCCCCTATGAGCTCGTAGGTGCTTTCAGTATCTTTTGTTTTTCCTGAATATTAGAGACCTGCTCTGGCCAGGTTCGTGTAGGTGCTAGCAAAACAAGGATGAATGACTTAACTTACTTGAGAACGGGAAGACAATAACATGGCATTAGGGTTTCCAAGGATGCTCTTTAGAGAACAGACTGTCTTTTTCCCACTTCAATACGAATTTCAATACACACACCTCCCTCCCACCCCTGACTTCAATACTAATTCTAAAAGACTTTGTTACCAAGCAACAATTGCATTCTCTCTATTCCTTATTCCAATTGTCAAAAATCACTAAGAGGATATCAATCTAAGAGGAGGAGAAGTTTATTATGTCTCATAGTATGGGGGGGGGTTACAGAGAGGCAACGTGGCTTACTTTCCTGTTACTGGGCATCAATAAAGGAGAAGATCTCTGCTTCTCCTTCAAGGGTACATCTCCCTGGTCAGTACATCTTCAGTGACGTAACTTCTTCCGACTTGGTTCCACCTTTTCAACACAGGGTCTTTGGGGGACTCTTAAGCTCTAAATCATGGTATGTCTTTAAGATAGGAGCCATCGTCCCCCTTTTACAAGTTATTGGAGAAGTGAAGAAATGGCCTCAAATCATAGTCGTGGCTGGCCTGGGATTTGATCTCCACATGCGTAATTTTTTGATTGTCATCAAGAGATTTTTCTCAGGACCCTGTGTGATTATGTTCTCTGAAAGGTTGACCTTAAAAGTTGAGCTAGTTATTAAATATCATTCATAAGGTTCTTCATAGCTAGCAGGCTTATTTCTAAGCTCTGAGGTAGATAAGGTTGACTAGTGGGCAGGACAGCAGTCTTTAGGAGAGAAGTAGCTGTTAAGGGCTTTAAGAAAGAAACTTCTGGATCAGTTAAAAAAAACAACCCAAAACTATTAACCATCATGATCCTGATATGACTTAAAAAAAAGCCCTCTGCATATGGTGAAATGTTTACATATGATATATGATAGGATTTACACAGAGGTAAAGAAATGTGTGAAGAAATATGTGGCCCCCTCAGATAGGCAAAATGTGATATCTCACCAACAATGGGAACTATAAACCCAGACTCTAGAAACCAGCTGTGTGTACAGAGACTGATTGACCGGTTAGGACTGCAGTGATACGGAGAGGTTGGAATGTTGTAAGGCCAGAAGCTAATTATCTTATCTTGGGCTAGTGTTAGCCCCATGAGTAGCTATTCCTAGCTATTCCTTGCCCACCTCTGTGTCATAACTAATATCCTGTGACTAATAGATTAAACACCCTTTGAAAGCTATTAACTTAGGAGACCACTATATCCCATCAATGTAAAGGCCAAGAAAGTCATCAGATAACAGCATCTGGGACACATAGAGAAGCCTCCCTCATCTGTTGTAATCACCCCTTTGATGCACCTACCAATGTGTTTTAAACTTGCCCTGATTGTTCTTCTTTGACCTTCTTTGTTCTGTGAAACTGTAAAACTCCATGGAACAGCTTCCAGCTTAGGATATAGAATTTGGGGTAACCAAAATTCTGGGCCTGGGCCATGTTCATTCAACTTTGGCTACAGAATAAAATATCTCTAATTCACTTAAGAAAAAAAAAGTTATGCTAGTGAGAGCCAGTATCAGATGCACTGTTTGATTTTGAATCTGTAGTTGTTCCATAACATAGTGAAGTAGCTATTCATAAAAAGGCTATAGACAATATTAGTAATTGACGAATGAAAATTAGAGGCTTTTTTTCAAAGTATAAAGCTATTAGTTACCATGTCTACATAAAGAATTGTACAGTTGTCTGCAGGCAGCCTGCGAAACACTATACTAGTATCTAGTGTTTAATATGGAAACATCCTTATAAAGTCATTTCTTTGAATCCACCATTCGTTGGTCAACTACTTCTGAACATGAAACATACCCTAGAGTAGTTGATATACTTAGTGCCATTTTATTGGAGAAAACTGATTTTCCTTCTCCCAGGAGATCTAAGTGATCATTTATTGTTAACTAGTTATATATTCATCCCATCACTCATTTTTTTAAATATATGATAAAATATTACAAGATAAAACAAAACCTATCACATAGAAATTGGACAATACAAACAAGCAGAAGGAAAAGAGTCCCAAAGAAGGTTCAGAAGGCACAGAGTCCCAAAGAAGGTCACAGACCCAATCGCTCACACACTCAGGAGTCCCTTAAAATCACTAAACTGAAAGCTCATTATATAAGCACAGAGGACTTGGCGCAGGCCTGTGCAGGCCCTGTTCAGGTTCTGTGCATGGTGTTTCTGTCTATGTAAGTTCATAGAAACTTTCCTTGTGCTGATTTAAAGGGCTTTGTTTTCTTTTTATCCATCACCTCTATCTCTTAATGTTCCTTCTCCCTCCTCTTCAAGGTGGTTCCCTGAGCTCTAGGGGGAAAGGGTTTGATGGAGACATCTCACTTAGGACTGGATATTTGAAGGTGTCTTGCTCTTTGCTTAATATCTGGTATGGGTCTATATATGTTCCCATCTGCTACAGGAGGAAACATCTCTGATGATGGCCGAATAAGGTACTGATCTCTGAGTATAGCTGAAGGTCATTAGGTCATTTTATTCCCTATACTGTTTCCTTTCTTTAGAACAATATTATTTGGAATGCTCTAGGTCCCTGAGCTATCTAGTTGCAGGTTCTTGATCATCCAAGCAGTGTCAGGTATGAGTTCCATCTTATGGAATGGGTCTTAC